>OY282523.1:14564895-14862395 GCA_958296335.1 Urtica urens | reverse complement strand
ATACATTAAAGTAAGAAATAACAGAAAGCATGAAAAATGGATAATGGTCTATAAGGTAGGAATGCCAGTTAATCAGGCGGCAGGAGATGATTCTTGTTCAATGCATTAACTGCATCAATATCAATCGAGATGGCATGATAAGAGCTATTACTTTCTAGAGATAATTCTTTATTTAATGTTAGCCATGTGTTGCAATGTGCAGAAATGAAAAAATATCAATGCAGTTCTAGAAAAGGGAAAAAAACAATCATAAGAAAGATAACGGTGAAAGAATACAATGAAACCAGACTTACCAACACTTACATACATGAATAACAACAAAGAAAGAGGACATGAGACCTACGGTACCATACCATCTGAGCCGGTATTCTCTATATCGAGTCTATAATCTATTAATGTCTTGAAAGTATATCAATGTTAATTTAATTGCGCAGCGATCTCAAGATAGAGTTTCTATAATCAGGCTACCTATCTTTTGTTAATGATAGGTCTATTTAATGTAGATTAAGGTCAATGTAGTAAATCTTAACCATCAAGATGTTTAGTTGAAATAGAGAAAGTTGATATTAATGAACAACATACATCGGGTATATCAGGAATGGAATTGAATGAAAGAGGTGCAGGTAGCTTACCGGTATTAATATTCTCTTAGACCGACCGAACAAGACAGCATTGGATTCATCGGACAAGATTGGAGTTCAGTTCTTATAGAACTCTGATTGCCGGATGTTGATAAGACCCATTTCTTTATGAACATTCATGAAGAATAAATAGTATGTCTTGGCATTAATTAAACAACTTTCTGACTCGATATGGACGGACAACCCGCAAGAAAGAATTATTCATGAGACTTCCGAGACTCCCCATTAAATTAACTGCATTAATAGCTTTCCAAGACCGTATTTCCGTAGGTCATTTCTTGATATCTATACCGTAGGCTAACTGCGGTTAGAATTCCCACATGAGAGTACCAGATAGATACGAAGGAAGATACGAGTGAGCAGAAAAAAGGAAGGAAAGAGGCCCTGGCGAACATAATTAGTGAACAAGTGTAAGCTGCGTTACAGTATGGAGGCCCTGAAGCGAAGGGAACGAGCGGAATCAATGCAATTTCTGGCCTTGCACTCCCATTAAATACCAATACCATAACATAATCTAGAACTATACAGATAGCAAGCATCCACTCATTTCTATAACTCGACAAGCATTATTCAACAACCGTATAGTCTCATATCAGGTGCCATAATGCAGTCCTATCAATAAGGACTATGTCTAGGTTTCCCCACAAACCAAACAAGGTACATCTCGCGCCTATGGGCCGCTATAACTATCCAAGAAGACACTCGAAACTGGAAGGAACCCGGAGTTCATGCTGTATATCAGTGAATGAAACGCAGGAAAGAAACGTGCTCTGATGCCTTGGAGCTTAGGCCTCACGACACAGGAGCAGGATTCTCTAAAAAGCCAATAAATAGCGCCCACTTGGAGACTAGACTTGGGAGCCGGAATAAAGGTTTTTCCAGCAATGATTAACCAAGAACTGCAAGAACTGTTAGAAAGTGTATTAAAGATATGACAATGACAGCCAGCATTAGAACAAGAAATTACGGAAAGGACCGCCATTATTCATGAATCATTGATCATTATTCCAAACAATCTGCATTAACCATTAACTTACATGAACTCTATACCCTTAGAACAGAACCCTACGTACGGATCTTTCACTATTCATTGGCATCATTGAACGGATGGCATCATAATGTCATTGAATGATTGTTCTTTGTTAATGTATGAGTTCTTCCCGAAGGTACCACCGAACTAATACCATTCATAATCATGAACTCTAGAACTTCCCGTATATTCATCAAGTTAATGGGTTTGTTCTTTAATGAGCCGAATACCATGACAGGAGCTGCATGAAATGACATTATTCATCATGAACTTGTAAGCCCCGGCGGATAGGTATCGTAGATACTCATACGAGGTATCGAAGATAACGCAGTGAGATAAGCGAGATACCGGAGTGAGATAATGACGGAGTGAGATAATGACGAAGTGAGATAATGACGCAGTGAGATATCGAGAGGTTTCGGAGATACTCGTACCTACAGTACGAGGTACGAGAGGAAAGAGAGGTATCGTAGATACTCGTACTGTAGGTACGAGGCACCAATCGATCATCTTGAATGACGCATCGAAGATGCTCGTAGAGGAAGTGAGATAATGACGTATCGAACGCAGTGAGATAAAAGAGAATGTGAGATAAGATCCTCGAGATAAGAAAGATAATGGTGTCATCTCACTCCGTTCGATGCCTCATAGGAATCATACCAAGTATTACAGTAGAATTAATAACGAGCAAACCTAAGGTAAGTTCGTAATGAATGGCATTTCGGAAGTTCATGAGAGAGTTCTTTCTTGTTGTTATTAACTCATGTCAATCTGTATATGGTTCTTTGAATGGGAATACCCATCATTAACCCATTCAATGATAGAGAACAGCAAGGTATCGAACGAAGTGAGATAATAAGACAAGCATGAAATTCCATGATAGAGTCAGATGAGCTTTTGGGGATAAAAAAAAGAAGAAGAGTACAGTACTATTTCCGGTGAACTGATAAGGAAGATAGAGTATGGGGTCAGATTAAGCGATGTGATACTCAAGTATGATATGTATGACCAAAGATACTGTTTTTTAACGACCATTACTTAGGCTCTGTTTCCTTAACGGCGTTGGTATTTAGTTATGGTATTTAATTATGAGCTGTTAAGTCTGTCTATTTCATGAACACTTATTTCTTTTCTTAATTTCTTTTTTTGGTTTCCAGAGCGGAACGATGAGTTCTAGAAAAGTGAAGTTAGAAAGCCGTATGATAGGTGGTAACTATCTTGTACGGTTGGGGGGGTAATATCAGACTTACTTGCATTGTGCATTGGCTCTATCGAACATACAGGGAATTGGAGGTAGCATTCCACCGATGTTAAGTCATGGACTGGTTCCTTCTGCCCTTTTTATATGTGTTGGTGTTCTATATGACCGACATAAGACTCGGCTTGTTAGATATTACGGAGGTTCAGTGAGCACCATGCCGAATCTCCCTACCATTTCCTTCTCTTCCACTTTGGCCAATATGAGTTCACCTGGTACTAGCAGCTTTATCGGGGAATTTCCCATCTCAGTAGGAGCTTTCCAAAGAAATAGCTTAGTAGCCACATTAGCTGCGCTTGGGATGATTTTAGGCGCGGCGTATTCCCTTTGGCTATATAATCGTGTGGTTTCTGGAAATTTAAAACCCGGTTTCCTCCATAAATTCTCCGATCCAAATGGCAGAGAAGTTTCCATATTTATACCTTTTCTTGTTGGAGGGGCGACCTTGAACTACCAAAAACAAACCAATGTGATCATGGGAGTCACATGACATTCATTGTTTTTTCTTTATTTAATTAAGGCATAGAAAACCAAACCCGTTGCATTATGGTAGTCCTAATGGTAGCTCTTTCCGGTCATTATGGTACCGACTATTCCGATTCCGGAGTATGATTAATGCCAGAATGCTTTCATGCAGTTAAGAAGATGTCAAAGTAAATTAGAAGAGTCATCTTTCTTCGAGTAGTCAGGTCATTATGGTATCTTTCTTCGCTTATCTCACATTCTCTTTCCGGTTCCGTTCCGGTATCTTATCTTCGATCATCTATCTTATCTTCGATACCTTAATACGGTGAACAGTATCTGCATTTATCTTTCTTATCTCGCTTATCTCACTTCGTCATTATCTCACTAAAATCGAGCGTTCGATACCTCAATACCTTCGGTATAGAGTATCTTCGCATTTATCTCACTCCGTTATCTCACTGCGTTATCTTCGATACCTTGCATTCAAGGTCAGACCTAATTTGTTGGATAAGAATGCATGGAGTTATATCCAGAAATGAATACCATTGATTGTTAATGAATGGTTGAATTCATGCTGTTAAATAAAAGAAAGGTTAAGAATGCAAAGAGTTATATCAATGTTGTTATAGGAGTTAAAGGTTAAGAGTTCTAGATTTCTTTAATGATTATGCCAGGTCGGTCTATGAATGGTCAAGTGGATGCTGTTTCATGGAGTCTCTTGGATGGAATCTTTAATGTTGAATCAAGGTTCTATCATTGAAAGGTATCGAAGATAATGATGGCCTTTTTCTCCATTTCTCTTTAGGGACAAAGATGGTTTATTAACCAAGACAGCATGAACAGTCGCTGCTAACCGGGTCTAGCACTACAAAATACTAAACTAAGGGAAGGGCTTGATTCAGCTGCTGACCTTGACCGTATTTCACCGTAGGGTAGGGGAACAACATGAGATCCTAACAACGTCAGGGACTCTCTTAATGTCAGTATGCAGAAATGAAAGAAAAAATATCAATGTTGTTTCCAATTATCATATTCGATATCATAGAATGAGAGTTCCTCAGTAGCTCTTTAATACAATGCTTGATAATAATGGCCAAGTCAGCACGAATCATGGGAATATCCAAGGATAGAACAGAAAGCATGAACAACGAGATAATCCGATACAGAGCTGTAGCCAACGTCGTTATTGTTGCTGTCGATGTCTGCTTTTACCACCGGTTTGTATAATGCATGGTACTGTACTAATATGTGTAGGGACAGTTGAACGATTCATGACATGAATTGAATGCTGCCCGTATTCCGCCGGAGGTAATGAAAAAACCATTATGAAGTGAAGGAAAGGACGACGACACGAAAGGAAAGAAAGTAGGGGAACCGGAGCATCGAGCATCTTTTTGTTCACCATGATACGGACTCCAAGTTCTTATGGAAAAAAAAAGAGGGAGGACAGATGCCTCAGATGTCAGATGCGTTTCTTTCATGGGGCCTCAGCAACTTGGTATTATCCTCAGACTTGGTATTGGCCTAATACTTAGACTTCGGTTTCATATGAAACCAGAAGAGTTGTCCGGTTAAAGGTCTTATTTCGTGGTCCCCCAAAGAATAACAGCATGATTACTTAACAGGAGCAGCTTTTTGGTAGTACCGGTGAACCAGATGAACAGATCTGGGACGGAGGACTCGTAGTATCGTATAAAAGTGGAAAACTTAAGTATACTAATTAGGAGCTTATCGGACCCATATAAGAAAAGAACAGTAAGGATAACGGAGCACTAGAAAAACTAAGAGCACACTGAGCCCTACCTAGTACGAGAGGTTCTGTCTTGGGGAAACATGCCTATAGTTATGGGCCTTAGCTCCTGGGATTTCGGGCTCTTCTCTTTACTTTATTCGTAGAAAAGTTGGGAAGGAGTCTAAATCCATGGACATTAATGAACCATCATTGATGGACGTTGCACATGACACAATTCTATGGCACTGTAGTTGTACTGTTCGAACTCGCATACTTTCATGGCATTTCTTATCATTCTAACTAACCACTCTATTTAATATTCAGTTTTATAGGATTAGTTCATGACATTACTTTTGTTGTAGGATTAATTAATGACATGCTTTTTCAAAATAAATGAATTGATTCTTAGTTTGATCCGCCATCCTACCCAATGAATCATTAAGATTCGTTGGGAAGAGAATCTTATGCAATCACAGGTTCTGTCGTTCCCATCGCTTCGCGATTAATGGTTAGGTCTAAATTCTAGAATCAATGGAGCCCTCAATTACATTTGTTCTTGAGTCAACCTTCTCAGTCTTTATTGACTCTGGGGTCTCAGAGGTTGACGAGCTGGCCGACGACGGGGCATTCAAAGAAGGCGTTAGAGGATACTAGAGGTAGTTGGCAGAGGAGTAGGCGTGAGGTCATTGGTGAGGCAAATGAGGAGATTCTCAGTGGAGCATTGGACAAGGCAACATCAGAGACGCAATTGTCACAGATATGTGGTATACCACTGTTACAAACCTGTTTTAAATCTTGAATGTCGAAGAAGATCAATTCATTTTTTTTTATTTTTTCCAAATTTTTTCGCTAATGTACTTTTTTGTCGACATGTCACACTTTTAGTATCGTCGTTTTTATAATATTCAAATGAAAATCAATTATTAATTATATCGATCTTCGTTGGATTGCAAGGAGATGCCATTTTTGTGTTTTGTAAATATTAAATTGGTTATTGTAAGTATTTGTAAATGTTCAATTAATAAATTAGTGAACATAATGTATGTATTTGAGTTAAGTTCATAAGAACAGTGAACTAACGAGGAAAGAAAATAATCGAGTTAATAAATGTAAATCATTCCGAAAAATATTTTACACTAATCTACATGTATATGATATAAAATAACAAAAGCTAGATATCAAATTAAATCCACCTTCTAATTAAATACCACGTAGGTAGAACAATCAACAACCGAATTGAAATTCAAAACTTTGAACCAAGTAAAGCAATTTAAAATTCAAATTTCAAAAAAAAAAATTAAAATTTTAAAAATCGAAAGGTTAAACATTAAACAAATATTCAATAATTTGATGTCACGTAATCAATTCGATTATTTTAAATTGGCTATATAAAAAACCTTAAAATCTAAGTTAGTTAATTATCCAACTATTTGTTATTATTTTAATATTTTGGAGATGTTCCCAATACTGAGTTGATGTTAATTAAAAACTAAATGTTAGAATATATATATATATATATATATATATATATAATATGAAAGATTCTCCATAAATATATGTTTTTGTAAGCAAGTATACGCAAATATTAAAAGTGATAACTTTTCCTAAAAAAAGTGATAATTTGTTAGTAAATTTTATATGTAGGATAATTCGTGAAATTAGATGAGTACTTTGAATTTTTTTAATCGTGTGTCTATTATTTGTATTTGACATTGAAGTTCGGTTTTATTATGATTGTGTATTACATGTGCTTGCAATTCAAACTTATTATTTTTTTAATTTTTTTTGTACATGTATGGATTTATTTTTTATATTTCAGACGGAGACATCATTTTCATTCTAATTCGTGTTTATCGCAGTTTTCATCCATTATCTTCGTTGATATAATTTTTCAAACTGATTCACTATTTTTGTCGTGATTTCTATCGACGATCACATTATTTTTTAGACTATTGTTAATGTCGAATTTTGTACTCAACAATAACGAACATATAATGGATAATTTTGTACTCAACAATGACGAACAGATAATAGATGACTTCTACGGCTTAAATTTTATAATATTATATACTTATAAAAGAATGTGAAGAGATAGACGTAAAAATATACTTCATTGACTCAGACGACTCGATATATCGAGCTGTAATAGATACAAAATAGCGAAGTGAATGATGGTGATAATAATATAAAAAGTGCAACATATCTATGTTTACCAGTTAACTATTCTATTTATAATATTTGTCGAGTTGAAGACTCCGAACACGTAGTACCGAAATCGTTGGGGAGGTCGTCACGTCGTGTGTTACTGTTGAGTTCGAGATTTCGACTTTGTTTTCGGTCCGGTTCTTTCGGCGAAATTAACTATGGAATGAATATTTCGATTTCGGCGATTTCGCCTAATGAGCCTGATCAGTTCGATGAAAGACATGAGGTATTGAGCCGGATATATTCGATGAAGGACATTGGATATTGGGTATCTGATCTATCTATGACCCAATACATTTCAGTTAGATTTATAATCCCACCACTATCATCATTCATCATTTTAAATATTCACTATAATTCTATATAATTACTACTACAAACAAATTGACAAATTTAGAAACATCATATTTCATACCATTTTCATATAATTCTTGATTTTGTGTTTTTCAGTCTTACCTTACTTGGACGGGTGTTTATTTGTTGCTATAATTATACGACAAGTTGTAATAGCTCCACCCCAGTACGTTAAGAACGAAAGTTTTCATTAAATTTAACAAACCCTAAATTTAAAGGAGTTTTAAACTATACAACATCTTAAACCTTATACTAGCTAGATTACAAAAGTCAACATCTATATGTAAAATAAAGAAAAAATAATGTGCAAAATATACACGCATGTTATTATAAATATTTATATGTCACATAAATATTTGACTCTTAAAATGGTAATCGGCTATGGCGTCAAGACTTGGACTTCATAAAAAATAAAAAAACAAACGATTAACAATGTAAAAGACCGCCTCCTCCCTGGGTGAAAGAAAAGTATTTAATCTTAAATTATATGCGAAATGGTGGTTTGGTATTTGAGAGATAATTGTACTCACGTATTTATTATTTATTTGAATATATACTTTTTTGTGTAAGTGCTTTTCACATAATTAGGTAAGGGAATCACTATCCGACGTCTTTTAATGTGATATTATTTTTGATTAAGTGTGGTTACTTTATGCTTATTATTTATCCATAGAAGTTTCTTTGCCATTAATAGAGGACACCACTGTGTTTCTTTTCCCTATTTATTTTTTAGTTTACGCCATGGTTGGCAATTTTTAATATCACTTCTTTTAAAATACGGTCCCATGGATGTATATCTAAATACATTTTATATTTTATTTTAACACAGTACTTTTGTACGCATAACTCTTCTCTCTTCGAAGATTGTAGGCTGTTTCTCTTTTGCATCGCTCGAGTGAACTAAAAATCAATTTTAAATTTTTTGAGGTTAATCTTAGGTTTTTCTGTTTTTAAGCGGGAATCATGTTTATAGTATTTTTTTTTCTAATTTTTAGTAGGAATTGCGTGTTAATTTTTATGAATAAAATAATGTATAAAAAAATATGCATAGCTAAAAGTCGTAACAATTAAATGGATCGATAGTTCGAAGATCTAAATATAAAAGAAGTGCATACGTTTGTAGTTCATACTCTCGTTTCTTGGGGCCGAGGGCCGAGGTCGAGCTTGAACATGGCTTAACCTATGTTTCAAAATGTTCAAACTATAATCATAAAAAACATATATATTTTTAGTAAAAAAAAACTATTATCAAAACAACAAATGTATATCAGCGATTGCCAGCTTAGTTAATGAACCAACTTAGTCTTTAGTTAGTTGAGTATTAAACTGTAGAGTTAATACACATATACATTACATCCCAAGCTTGGAAGTTTAAGGGTTGTGGGAAATTCCACAACTCAGGCTCCCACAACCGTTGTTAAGGGTTGTGGGAAAATTCCACACCCCTTATTAAGGGTTGTGGGAACAAGTTTTTCTACTAGTGAAGTTATATACTATCATTACTATAATGATTTGCAATCAATATAAATAGTTAGATCAATTAATAAACTAAGACTCTCTCTCTCTCTCTCTCTCTCTCTCTCTCTCTCTCTCTCTCTCTCTCTCTCTCTCTCTCCTTGATTTTTTTTCTTAGTATCAAAACCATCAACTAGCGGCAATGGCCTATCCTAGAAATCAAACCGTTAGTTGATATTGTTGGATAATTACAAGATTAAGAATAAATTAATACTATCTTATAGTGATGGAATATAAAAAATTCTTTATATTAGTAAAACGGTTTTAATAAACTTAGACAAATTGCATGACATATTATTTATTTATTTACTTGGAATCAACCTTTTTTGAAACTTGATGTTAGAGAAACTTTTGGAATGGTCGAACCTTCGTCTTACTCTAATGCTCGTCTTCTTCGCATCTAGGTCGTCGAAACAAGATTTTTTACCACTAGAATTTTTAGAGGGTTTATAAGATTTAGTGCGTTGGCTATATTAAACACAATGGTTTAAGATCGAGTCTTAGAACCAAATAGCTTATGCAAAGTATAGGTCTATTGAGGACTTAGGTGTTAAAAACAAAAGAGCAATAGAGAGAAGAGAGGGAGAGGGTGCACAATTTTAGAGAGAGACTCAAAATTGTGTGTCTTTTACATTCATAATGTATTTATAGAGAATAAAATTTCTTGAATTAGATCAATGTTATTCCAGTATATCTCATATTAACGTACATAATATTTATTTCTCATTCATATCAAATACACATCAAGACAATATATCTATTTCCTTCCATAAATGTGGCCGTCCACATACATGACTAAAACAATATATTCATTTCTTCTTTTACTTTATTTGGTGTATATCGTCATATATCTTTGTCCAAAATAAATGATCTCTTCCTCTATGGTAATATTTGGCCGGCCATATGCATCTAAAGAAACTCCTTCTAGATGTTTCTTTTAATTGTCCAGGACGATTACAAGAATTGCCATTATACAATTATCACAAATAATTCAATAAAATGAAAATCGATTCTAGAGGCTCAAATCCAATTTGCAGTTGCGTGAATCATTTAGTGACCATCATATGATCATGTTTAAAATCTTATTTCGACATATTTTTTTACCATCTTATGTCCATTTTGACAAAATTACCATTTATACATTTTTTCAAGAAAACATCTAGTTCAATATTTGAACTTGTTTTCACTGAACGTCTAGTTTAACGAATCCTACCCTAATTACTTGTGATAGTGACCTTATGGATCCAAATGAACAAAGATTGAGCTACAATATTTGGAAACATAAGTTCAAAAACTTTTTCTAAGTTCTAGCTGTCGGAATAGGTCTGGGGTTAAAAAAACAATTATCATTAACACATTAATGGCGGAATATAAAAATTTCTTTAGAAGTAAAACAATTTTACTAACCTAGGCAAAGTGCATGAACATGTATAAATTTAAAAACATTATTTAAAGTGCTTGAATGCAAAACTTTCTTGTACCTTTATTTAGAGGAGTCTTGAGAAAGGTTGATCTTCTCGTCTGGCTCGATTTCTTCAGACCTAAACGTGAACTCAAGAAACCTAAGGTTTCTATTACATGAGTTTTTAGAGGTTTATAAGGATTTGTGTGTGCGAACAATTAAACATAATAACTCAAGAAGAAGTCTATAAGCTAAAAAGCTAATTTAGTCTAAGTCTAATGAGAAATTAGGTGCCAAAATTAAAAAAGATTTTAGAGAGAGAGAGAAAGAGGTTCGGCCACTTTGAGAGAGACAAGAGCAAAAAACTTATGTTCACATCTCCATGTGAGGCTCTATTTATAGGATAAGGAAAATCAAGAACGGGTAATTTCATTTTCTTATTATGCATTCATGACATAATAGTTAATTTTTTCTCCCTTTTTTTCTTAGCATATAGTCGGCCAACCCTTGTGCAATAGTGAGAAAATTTGTTTCCCCACTTAGCACATTTGTTTCTTCTCAAGGAAATTCATTTCCTTTTTACCTTTTGAGTAATTATCTTTATAATTAAAGGCAAATAATCCTCTCCTCTTGGGGTATGTTTTGGCCGAACTCTACGCTAGGGAAGGGACATCTAGATACTTCCTTATTTTTTTTAAGACAATTATTAAAATACCCATTGTAGAATTAATATTGCACAAATAATAAAATTAATTTCATAATGCCTCAAACGACTTCTTGGCTTTAGAAACTAATCTATATTTCCATCATATGAAAATATTCAAAATCTTATTTTGACATTCACATCATTTTATGTCCATGTGGAGAAAAATACCCTTTAGACATTTTCCGAGAAAACATCTAGTTCAACACTTGAACTTATTTTAATTTAGCTTATAGTTTAACAATCCTACAGTAATGACATGAAATAGGGACCTTATGGATCCAAATGAACAAAGCTTGAGCTACTATACTCGGACTTAAAATTTCACAAACCTTTTCCGAGTATTAGCTTAATGTCAATAGACTCCACTAAAGAGTTGACACGGAGAATCTACGGTTCAAATGCATTTATTTTCTACTCAAATTCTACTTAATTATATTGAGCGGATCCATTGAATGTTATCTATGTTTACCCTTCATGAATATCATCAATTAGATGAGATTTATAAAATTACCATTTTACCCTTCTAGTTGTATTTCCTCAACTCCGTTGTTACTTGTGAATAAGTTAAAAACAAGGTATTGACGATGAGCTAACAATTCATATTGTTTCATCCGAATAAAATCGCTACTTAATTTTGGATACCGCGCGGTTCATTTATTCACAATCCAAGTAATAAAGCACGAGGTGATATACATTGCATTTCAGCAATCTTGTACATGAATTCCATATCTATGAGAACTTCACAAAACTGGTTCATGACATCTTCATAACTTAATATCTCACTAATTAGTCTAGTCTAGATCACTTAATGGATCTTGAATTTGACTTTCTCAAATGAGAATATACTATGAAATGACATGTCTCATTTCAGGATTTAGGTAAGCACAATGCAATTCATACATAATGACATTGAGACAGAAGAGGTTAAATGGTTTGTTCTTTTATTTCTCTAAAGGTGCACTGATCAATTCAGTATCTTCGGAAGATACACTGGAAGAACTATAGAGTTCTAAACTCTCCATGCCTCGTAACCAGACACATAGATTCTTCCAACAATCATATTAGGATCAATAGTCCGTTGATCTTTAGATTGCAAATATTTCATTTTAACCAAATCATTAAAAGTTTGTTCACGAAAATCTACATTTGTCTCTTCATACATTGTTAGATTTGATTAAGGACTATAAGACTATTTATTATCATAAATCTTCAAACAAACGAAAAGGGAATGAATGAACGTTTCAATTTTTATTAATTTATTCAGCAATTACAATAAGGACTTATAAAGATTTATATTACATCAATATGTAAATAAATAATCTTCTTGTGTGCATCTCTTCCAACACTAGTTTAATGTCAACTGACTCCACTAAAGAGTTGATTTCATTGTTTACATGAATTTATTTTGTACTCAAAACTCTAATTAATTTTGATGAGCGGATCTATTGGATATTATCTATATTTAGCCTTCATGAATATCATCAACTAGATGGGATTTATAAAACTACCATTTTACATTTCTAGTTGTTATTTCTTTAACTCCTTTGTTACTTGTAAATAAGTTAGAAACAACATATTGACGATGAGCTAACAAGTCACATTGTTTTATTCAAATAAATTCATGAATTAATTTTGGATACTGCGCAGTTCATTTATTCACAATTCAAGTAATAAAACATGAGATGATATACATTGCATTTCAGTAATCTTTTACATGGATTTCATATCTATGAGAACTTTACAAAACTTGTTCATGACATCTTCATAATACCTCACTAATAAGTCTAGTCTATACCACATGGTGGATCTTGAATTTGACTTTCTCAAATGAGAATACGTAAGTTATGAAATGACATATCTCATTTCAGGATTTAGGTAAGGATGATGCAATTTATACATAGTGACCTTTAGATAAAAGATGTTAAATGGTTTGTTCTTACATCGTCTCATGAGGTGCATAAGTAAGCTCAATATTTTCGAAAGATACATAGGAAGAAATATAGTCTCAACTATCTATGCATCATAATAAGACAACATAGATTCTTTCAACAACCATCATGAGATCAATAGTCCATTGACCTTTAGATTATGAACATTCTTTTTTAATCAAACCATGAAGAGTTTGTTCATGTAAATCTATATTTAACTATTCACGTGTTGTTAAGTTTAATTTAGGACTAGAGAATATTGATATCATAAAACTTCAAACAAACGAACGAAAGTTTCAACTTTTATTAATTAATCAATAAATTACAAGAATCACTTAATTGAGAACTTTATTACATAAACATGCACATAAGTAACAATAACTATTTTTCTTGTGGACATCAGCGCCAATAGATATATCACCAAGGCACTGCCTGATACTCGATTTCTCAGCCTCTGGAACAAAATTGGTCTTCGAGATGATGTTTCAGAATCACATCCAGTTCACTCATGTGAAGTGAACCTTCAAATCAATTGAGCATTAACTTGTAGAGTTAATAGATATGTACACTGTATCTAACTTTCGGTTAGAAAAGTCTAATTTATATATATCATTGTTGTAATGATTTTTAATCAATACAAATCTTTAGATCAGTTTATCAACTCAAAACTATATCTAATGTTAACGTTAAAAAATATAATTTCCGTATGACTTTGAAAATCCAAACCGTTTATATCGTATACATGGTATTTTATTCTTGTATTCATACTTGTCAAATTCAATTGCATTCCAATACTCAAAATTAAATAAAAAACATAAGCTCAACCGGGAAAAAGAAGAGTTTGTTGTGAGAGGTATTTATATTAAAAAATATCAACTTTTACTTCTTATTTTTATATTTTTAGGTTTTTAAGATAATTCAAAAAAATTTCAATATTTCCGAGTTCTATATTTTTTTTAACTCTTATTATTTGTATTGTTAATTTGTTCTCTATTAATTTTGTTGTTTTTAAGTTATAAGATTTATTTGTGTGTTTTTTTTTTAAATATTAGTATTTAATGTTAGATATGTTAAATAGAATACTTCAATTAAGATATGAAAAAAAATAAAAAGTTGTATCAACACCACCATATAACCTGATTGAGGGCTAAATATGGATTTTGGCCTCTTAAGGTCTAATTCACCCACTCACACGTCACATTTTTTATTATGTTGATCTTCTTCATCAAATTAGGAATATATACGTCGTTTTTGAACACATCTGGGTGTCCAACTATTCCAGAAACCCACGTCTTTGAACATTGTAACTCAAAAAAAGAAACATCTTCACCTTCAACTTTAGGTTTCAAAATTCAAAACTGAGAAGCGTGGACCGAACTTGTACTAGGGATGTCCGAAAATTGTAATCACCGGTACAAGACATCAATTCATTGTTGCTTAGATCGCGTGAACATGTGAATTATCACTAATCAACACCCGCTTTCTTGCAAATTGACGAATGTTGTGTGTTACATCATTAATGAAATATAACTAGTTGTTCTTTTAGTAAGAGTTATATTTATGAATACTGCTCTTTCATTAATGATGTATTCGATATAATATCTAACAACATGAAATATACCAAGCTTTATTTTACAAAAAAATGGCGAAATAACCAAAGTTTGATATGTTTTTTTTTTATCAAAATGGTAAACGTTTGATTAAACTTTGGTTAATAATCACGTTAAAGGTTAATAAAAAAATTTGGACAATTTTCGCCTAAAATTTTTTCCGTTCATTGAATAGCCACGTCATTACTGAAGAAAAATTTCGGGCGAAAATAGTCCAAAAGATTTTATTAAATTTTAATGTGAACATTAACCAAAGTTTAACTAAATGTTGGCCATTTTAAAACCCCTTTATGTTTAAAGAACTATATTACTTAATAACGAAAAATTTACTTAATTTCATTCAATATGTGTAACATGTGATGAAAGTGGGAGTGTTTAATTGGCGTATCGGACTGAAAAACAGATGAAAGAATAAAAATCTTTACACAAATTGAATGATGAGGAGAAAAACAATTAAGTCAAAATGAAAATGTTATTTTAGAACTTTATCAACAATTTACTTAGGGAGGGATGTAATATTTTGCGAATCATTATGCAAGGAATTAATTAATATTGTATGGTATATAGCAATCGATTTATTTTACAAGGGAATATTGTCGTGACTCTCATAGTTCAAAAAGGTAAATATGTCATTAATCCTACAATTTATTCGTACAATATTTAGATAGAAAACTCATAATTAATCATGTATATTTGAATTTAATACAAAAAATTCAATCCATAAATACGTGATTCCTCATATTCGATTTGTATGAAAATATATATCTATTATATTTATTCACGAGTTATAGTGTGAGTATATAATATAAAACAAAAGTTGTTTCCTTTAGCCGGAGAAATAAAAGAAAATGGACAAAATGAACGTTTAGTTGAGGCTAGAAGTTTTTGTTTTGTTTGTAAACCTAGTTGAAAATGAATGATGGGGTAGTTATAGATAAGGGTCGAAAATGCGGCGGCTAATAACGTGCCGATGCTTTGGAAAACTGGAATTGCGACGGAGATAATGTAGAGATTTCAAAAAAGGTAGAAATTGTGGCCGATGAAAATTACGTTAAAATATGAAAATTGCGACAAAAATAATGTTCCAAAAAACATATACATAAATACATTTTATTTTTAATTACACATATTATCTTCGGACATTTAAAGTAAAAAATAAAAACTAAAATATTTATTGCATATAATAAATAAAACACACATAAATTTAAAATATAGAAGAAACATATTCAAATGTAACTTGATTGATGATTTGATTCGTATAGATTTTCAAATTTTATTTGAAGGTAATAATAGTCAAATTATATCGTGTAGCTGTGCTTAAATATTTTTGAGAAAAATATATGTGACACGTACAAGTTAGATAAAGAAATTTAATATTACATCATTTTACAAAAAAAAAATGCAAACAACATGAAAATCAACTTCCAATCAACATCGACACAATATCAAATTTTTATCGTATTTTCAGTGAAATTTTCATAAAATGACCAAAATTTTACTAAAAATGCAAATGACTGATAACATTAATATGAAAATTGGCACAAAAACGCAATTTTCACGCAATTTTTTTGCAATTTCGTTAAAATGTTGTGGCGAAACAAAAAAAATGTCATTTTTGTACCGAACTTCCCTGACGAGCGTAATTTTTCTTTAATTTCCTGAAATTTAAATCTTTGGTTATAGACGTTTCATAGAGAAAAAAAGGGAATACTATACAAACTGATTTCGTCTATATTTTGTACCGAATTAAAACAATGATATTAGCATTAAAACACATGCTTGGAAATAGTAGATTTTTTTGAGGTTGTTGAAGGCATGTGTCCATTTCTTTAGATCTTAATGCTCATAATTTCACATATGTAAATAAGAAATATATAATAGAAACGACACAAATGTTCCTCTTAAAATTGATTATAATTAATGTTGGATTCAAACCCAATGACTTATTTGTGTTTGGATTAAGATCTTAAAGCCAGACGTTGTCTTTGTTGTTTATTTTTATAAACGACACTAAATGGTAACACTGAATTTGAGCCTTGATTTGACATTCCATAGCTATGCTTATTGTGTTACATATAAATGAGACCTATTGTCTCATTCAAAACTTAATCTCATCATCTATCTTTCTCTTGTGTTGATTCTCATCCGTTAGGGTTTCTCTTTTTTTCTTCTTCTTTGTCTTCATGTTCTTGAGAGATCTTTGAGACTTGATTGACGTTTCCTTGTGTGAAGCTGAGATAAGGACTAATGTACTGAGTGAGATGTGTTTGTTGTTGAGAGAGAGAATCAGTGAGTTTGAGTGTGTACCTAGTTCTTGATAGTGCATGTTGGACTACTCTGGTGGATCTTAACGTGCATGTAGGTCGATTTGATCGAATCACAGTAAAAACTGCGTCTCAACTTATTTCTTGTTTGATGGTTTCTGTTTGAATGGTTCTTGCATAATCTGGTTAAGAGATTAGATGTAAAAGATAAAATTAATTGCAACGATATCAAAGTTTCGTTGTAAATATTTACCCCTTGATCAAAACCCAAATATCTTGATTTTCTTGATTCTAGAGTTTGTACATTCAATCTAGTTCTTCTCCGTTTTTAAATATATTTTCTTGTATTTTTCTATTCTCTTCTGCTAGGGTTCTTGTTCTTGTCTCAATGTGACGTTGGAATAGATCTGGGTTAGAGAATAAATTATCACTACATACTAGTGACGAAATATAATTTTTTTTAGAAGTAATTTTTTTACTAAAAAATTTAATAAAATGCATGAACATATTATTTATTTAAACTATTTAATTTATTAATTTAGTTGGAACCAACCTTTCTTTGAAGTTTGAACTTTGAGAATTTTTCGGTTGTTGAACCTTCGTCTCCCTTCAGTGCTCGTTTTCTTGGTGTCTTCGTCGAAATAGAGTAACCACAAAACTTTATATCGCAAGAGTCAAAGATTGTTTGAGAGATTTTGTGTGTGGTCTCAATTGCTATAAACGACATTGAAGGGTAGCTCAGAATCTGAGCCCTTGATCCTGCCTTTGATCTGACGGTCATCAACTATACTTATTGTGTTACATATAAATGAGACCTGTTGTCTAATTCGAACCCTAATCTCATTATCTCTGTTCTTTTTTTGTGCCGATTCACATGCTGAGAAGAGCTGGTGTACTATGTGAGATGTGTTTGTTGCGGAGAGAGTGAATCTCAGTGAGTTTGAGCGTATACCAAATTTTGGATAGTGCAGACTGACCTACTCCGACATAGCTCAACGTAAACGTTATATCTCGTTTTATTTCTTATTTGATGGTTTCTGTTTGAATAATTCTTGCATAATTTGATTAAGAGATTAGATGTTAAAAGATAAAAATCGTTTGGTCAACAGATTAGATGTTAAAAGATAAAATCGCTACAATTAACATAAAATTAGAGGAAGCTAGATAGTATACAAATGTATAACAAAAGGCAATAGAGTATAGTTTACTAACATTCAAGTTGTTTGACTATCTATTATTTTTCTATAGTTACTATTTGTAACTTAAATTTTATTTATATATTAAATTTATTTATGACTTATAAATGCAATTCAAAATAATTTAGAGTCGGCCACATACAAATGAAATAATTGAATTAAGTCAATTATTTGAAGAATTAGTCATATACACATAAATTATATTTAATATGTATCATGTAGTAATGTCCATAAAAATAAAAATAGAAAGTCACTTAAAGTCAGTGGGGATTACAATTTATGCATGATAAATAAATGGGATATTTAGCAATATAGCACTTTAAAACATATAAATTGCTATATAGCCAAATATTTTGAAAAAATTGGTTAATAATTATTAATCCAAATAAATCTATGTTAATTAACTAAAAATATAACTTATTAACACAAATTAATAGCAGTCACATCACAATAAATGGCTATTTACTAAAAAAAAGAAAATGGCCAAATAACAATATTAATGTTTCATTTGGTTATTTAGAATAATTTTTGTAAAAAAAATTTAAAGCTGCGCGAGATTAAATAAATTCAAATGTAAGAAAAACATTAACATAAAATTGGGGATTATTTTCATTTTTATGTTATTTTTTAGGTAAGAATTTGTTTAAGTAACATTTAAAAAGTGGTCAACGAGAAGAAGTGCTTATTTGTCATTTAAGGTCCCAAAACAATAGCAATTCTTTTTCCCATTAATTTATATAAAATAAAAATATTATTTTCTCCATCTCTTTCATCCCTTTAGGAAAGTAAGATAAAGAAGAGAAAGAGACCCTACCTAATACCCTCTTGAGTCTGAGCGTACACAATCAGAAAAACGCAAACTCAGAAAAAAGACGAAAAAAAAAACTCTCTTTCAGTCATTACTCATCATAACTTTACTTACATATATTAAAAAAAAAAAAACTCTCTCTCTCTCTCTCTGTGCTAGGCTTCATCGAATTATTTTCACATTTCATAAGCCTATCATTTGTGATATTATTATCAGGTGAGCCAACAAATCATCACTCTCTTTCGGTTCGTCGGTTGAATAATTCTGATGCCATAGTCACGACCTTCTCTTGATTTGGTAAATATAAATTTCGTATTCATTCATTCACACATCGAAGCCCATACAAGTGCTTGTCGTAATCGATTATATATATAAATAAAACATACATGTATGTACCAGTTTTCGTCAATTTCTCTTTTCTTTTCAATTTTGATTCCCTTCCGATCATATGCTTATTACTCCATTTGACGAAGCTGAAAATCTCTGATTAGTTAAATTTGTCACTTTCAATCACTATTCATGCTGATCATCATCTTTGACCTCTGTGCTGTTCTGAGTTCGTGTGTCGATGTTGATTCAAATTGAAAGTAATATGTGTTTGTTGACTTTTTGCCTCCATTCCTTGCGGTCAATACTTAACCAATTCTGTTGACATATTTTCGGGTACTTAAATCAGAGCTATGAAATATGAAGAGGAAACGCCGTTTCAATATGGTTATGCATATTTTTTTCATGCCCACAAACTTTTCTCAGCTTAAATAGTGTCACGAAGAACCCTTAAAAGCAGTCAACTGGTTTTTTTTGTGTGTGTTTAGGCTCCGTTTAAAAATTAATTAAGAAAGTCAAGACAACCGAGTTTGATATGAGAAAGAACCGTGTATATAATTCTCTTCTTTTGAAGACAAGTAGTAGTCAAGATTTCATTGAATTGAATTGTGCCTTTCTATTTTCGCAGCTTTGTATGTAAACGCGCCAGATGGGATCAACGAGAACGTAAACGTTTCGCCCTCATCATCATCGATGGCTCGAAGTCCTTATTGCGACAGAAGGCCTCAATGCAAGGATGATGATAATAATAGTAGTAATGATAATAAGAACATGAAGAAGAGCATTCCTTTAGTGACGAACTGGGAAGACGTGATTTGCCCGATATGCCTGGACTTCCCTCACAACACCGTTCTCCTCCAATGTTCGTGCTTCGAAAATGGCTGCCGAGCCTTCGTGTGCGACACCAACCACATGCACTCGAACTGCCTCGACCGCTTCAAAACCGCCTTCGGAATCTCTTCTCCGGCGGGAGAGAAGCCGAAGCCGAGCTGCCCCTTGTGCAGAGGCGAGGTCACGGGGTGGGAGGCCGTGAAGGAGGCGCGGGAGTACCTGGACGCGAAGAACCGGTGCTGCGACGAAGAAGGGTGCAGATTCTCGGGGCCGTACTCGGAGCTCCAGAGGCACGCGGAGACGGAGCACCCGCACGCCCGCCCGTCGAAGATCGACCCGGCCCGGCAGCTCGACTGGGACAACTTCCAGCAGTCCTCGGAGATCATCGACGTGCTCAGCACCATCCACTCAGAGGTTCCGCGAGGAGTGGTGCTGGGAGACTACGTCATCGAGTACGGAGACGAGGACGACGACACCGAGTTCGAGGACTTCACCGGCCGCGAAGAGGGCGGGGGCTGGTGGACCTCCTGCATCTTATACCAGGTCTTCGACAATATCCGGAGCTCCAGGAGGAGGAGGAGGCGCTCCAGGCGGGTCGGGGACCACGCCGCCCGCCGCTCCAGCTACGATAACTCCAACTCCGACGAGGGTTCTGTCGAGTTTGCTGAGTTTAGAGTGGAGGAGACCGATGACGAGTTCACCGCCACGCCCACCGCCCACACCTCCACTCACCGAAGGTCAATTTTTTTTTTTATTCGTAAAGTTTAGTTTGTGTTTAAATTCCGTGATTGATCATTTTTTTCTGAAATTTACTAATGGTCGAAAACTTTCGTTGGGTAACTATAACGACGAAAAGGTCAACTAAAGCGTCGATAAATTTGACAGCTAAGTAATGAGTTTAGTTAGCTTTTGTTTAATCTCTTAATTGGGGAAAACAATGAAACTGACCAATGGTTGAAAATGTTCGTTGGGTGAATATAACAACGAAAAAGTTAACCAAAATGTGGATAAATTTGATAGTTAAGAAATTATAAATTAGTTAGTGAGCATTCCATAGCAGGCTTGTTTAGAATGATGACGTCGTACTAGTTTGCATACGCTGTACATGGTCTAAGAACTCGTCAAAACTGTACGGTGTGTTTGAAAATAAGACATCTCTTGTTAAAGCTGACCCTGTGATTTGTTTCAAAATAAGACATTATTAAAGCTGACTCTGTGATTTAAGTTTGTCGAGGTGGCGATATTAACAGGTTTTTTGTGTCTGCAGTTCTCGGAGAAGACGCTCTCGCTTCTACGATAGTTAGGTATGCCTTGTCCAAGCTTTCAGTGCAGTGGAGAGATCTGTAGAAAGTTCTGATGTGTGATGCAGTGAAGGTTCAGGTGATCCTTGTAACAGTGTGCTTGAATAGAGAAGTGAAGCAAACGGAAAAAAGAAAAAAATCCGAAATGGTTCAAAGCTTTATCTTGGTCATGGTGGGTTGAATCAACTTTATTAGTAGTACCATGCCCTTCCTTTGTACACAAAACATACACAGCATGGATTTTCAAACTTTTTGTCGGCAATTTCATAGCTTTTGCCCTTTTTTTGTTTTATAGACCTCTTTTTTTAACTCTTTAACCATTGATGCTTGGTTGACGAATTCTGGTAACTTTCATGGCTGCTAACATCATTCTGTTCATATTAAAAACCTTGTTCGGTTCTGCCCATCTATCAGATACTAGTTGTCAACGATGATCAGTCGACCAGCTATCAATGTATTGTTTACTATATGTTATACATGTATATTGGCTCAAAATATAAATTAAGAATGTATTATTTCCAAAAGAACAAGAGACGCAGTCGGAAAGTACTGTATCTATCAGATAATCTATTGTCCATTGACATCGCTTGATTGTCAAAGCTAGGTCTCTCCCTTGAGAGCTCACCTTGATACAAATACTTGGATATAAGATAAAACACAAATGCACTATTATATGTATTCTTGCCCACTTCTTGCCGCATCAGCAAGCTCGGCCCCAATGCCAGCACCACCATGCAAAACATTTCCAAAGGAGCACATTCACAAACAAAATCTTCATTACGTAATGGAAAAACTAAGAAAAGAGTATTGAATATAGGAGCGCAATTACTTTAGTTAAAAGGAGAAAAGGACAACTTGCTATACGGAAACAAAAATCCTCAAGGCTAGGTACTTGTTCAATGAAGAACAGTAAATAAATATATCAGTTAGAGGACTAATACGTGCAGTTCTTGGGAAGATTCCTGATGACATTGCTCTTCATTCCCATCTTACTGCGCATTGACTCAACACCAGACCTGTTCATCTCCTTCAGTACTTTCATTCTCACCAGCCGTTCTTTTGATTGCACGGTGGCCAATCCCATGCTTCTGTACCTGAATTCACAACCACCACCAAATAGCATGCACACTTGATTTAGTTTTGGGCCTTGTATATACATTGATACAGGTGAAATAAGAAAAACCATTATATATACTTAAGGAAGCTGACCTTGCGGCCAATGAAGCTGAAATTGCAACATTATTCAAGGGAGACGGTCTGGGTTTCTGCCGGTAGTAGCGCAAGAAATCCCGGGACCCAATTGTTTTAGTCAAGGTTTTGTTGCTCGATTTGTTAGTGATGACGAGCTCGGAGCCTGCAAGCTCCACGCTGTTTCCTTCACCTGAAACAACCAGTTGATTTCCATCCACATCCACATAACTGCACCAGGGAAAGAAAAAGGGGGGAAAACTCCACATTCAGAGCTCGAGAACACGATAACATATATATGCACATCGGGATGACCATTAACGAGATACAATTCAAAGAAACCTGGATGTGTAATCGTAGAAATCCTCCAAGTCAGCATCATCCTCTTCATCCTCGTTGCCAAAGTGCACTTTGCAATGGCTTTTCGCTGCCATATGCTTCCTGACAGCTTCCAAGCTGATAAATGGGAGACATCTATCATTGCAATACAGACACGTGAAATCCCGTTTCACCTGAAACCAAGTAAATATATTTATCGATGCCAAGTTGAGTGATATCAAACACACAAAAAAAGAAAAGAAAGATACATTGAAAGAGATTTATCACCTTGAGGCCAAGATAAGTGAGAAGGCCTTTAGGGTCCTTCAAGTACTCGATATCAGGGATGAAGAAGCCGTGATGCTTGTGCATGTGAACCGTGCAGCTCTCTATGGTGTCGTGCTCCAAATCACACATGAAGCAAGAAGTCGGGTCCAAATCTCCGAACTCTTCATCTTCTCCCTCCATATCCTCGTCCTCATCGACGCTCTTCAAGCCAGACCCCGAAGCTCCTCCGGCGGCCAATTCGGCATACATCCTGTCATCCGGGTCGACCTCGACCCACTCATCCTCGTCGTAGCTGTCTTCGTCTTCATCCTCACTTTCGACCTCCTTTTTCGGGGCACGGGGCCGGATCGGCTTGATTATCGCCATCTCATCGAATTCTTTGATTGGCCCCTGAGAGGCTCGCAGAATGTGGGCCCGGGATTTGAGGTGCTCCCCGTGAGCCTTGAAGCTCCGGTAACCTTTTCCGCAGAGCCCGCAGCTGTATAGCATCGGGGTTTTGCTCGCCTGGTTTCTCTCTTGAGCAACGACTGACTGTTTCGTTAGAAACAGGGCTTCCGTTACTCCCGGGACACCCGCAACCTGGTTTTAGTTTATCCACGAGGAATCGTAGAGCTCAGAACACGAAGGAAACCAGAACTAATCGAACAAAACTAATCGCTAATTGAAGAAAACAAAACCTTGCGCTTGAGATTGTAGCGATGCCATTCGGACTTGTAATGAAGCTTTTGCTCCGAATCGTCCGCGAATTCCCTGTTGCAAGCGTTGCAAGAAAGCCCCGACATGGTTTGTCCTTCTTTGTCCTTCCAATGAATCGATGGTCCAATGAGAAACCCTAGATTAACAAAATCCGGCTACTTCCTGACCGACGTGTGGACCTTCGACTTCCTCGACCGGCGGTGAACTTCTGGTTCATAATATTTGTGCGTGTGTTTTTGTTTTAGAGAGAGGAAATTTAAATGGTCATTTACAACGCAAAAGCAAAAACGTATACAACTTCCAGCAGGAGGGAGGGAGGGACAAGAAAGCTTAGGTTTTTATACATATTTTAATGGGCTGAATGCTTATATTTATTTGGGCCCAAGATATTACTTTAATTTATTTTTGTTTTTTTGAAGGCGATATTACTTTTAATAAAGAACACAAACCCCACTAGTTATTTGTGTTGCTCCGATATCATTCAAATTAATTTACGTTTACGAAAGACCTTATAAAATCCAACGGTGGAAATCAAATTTCTTAGATCACATTTCAGAAAGAAAAAGATATATGAAAAATACGAATAAAAGGTAAAAACCGCTACGAAGTACGAATCCCTCTTCTCTCTCTCTATTTTCTTTCCGTTACTCAGAACGCGAATCCTCTGTCTTTGAACGAGTCTCTGTGTACGGAATTCGAACATCGTGGCCATGGCGGGTGTTTCTGGATCCCGGGGAAGAACCTCAGAGCCTCAGTCCGGTGGGAAGATGGTTCGAGCCAGACGACCTGCTGGCTCGAGGACGCCGTACGAGAGGCCGAAATTCGACGAATCCGATAATGGAAACCCTAATTGGATCTCAAAGCTCCTCCTCAGCCCTACTAGGGCCATTGCAACTGGCGCCGGGAAGCTAATCTCTACCGTTTTCTCCCAGGACGATTCGGATTCCGATTCCGATTCAGAATCTGATTCGTCGTCGGAGAGTGATTCTGGTTCAGGTTGGTGAAATGGATTCTTCTCTTTGTTTCGGTCTCTCGCTAGTTGTTTGCTATGATTCTTTGTCGCATTTCTGACTGAGGCTTTTGTTATTAATGTCATTTATTGAGGACTTTAGTGGAAATAACTTTGCACTGATACTTGCCGGTCTGACTAGGATTTGAGTTTGTACGGCTAAATGATGGCGATAAATTAAGTTCTTGACTTTAATCATTTTCCTTTTTATTTATTTTTTCTATAATTGATTTTCATATAGACTAAAAGATGCTAGTTATATCATTACTCTCTCGTGCTTAATTTGAGTGGTTGTGGATTTTTAGTGGATAGTAAATTACTATTAGTAATTGATTTTAGTTTGTTTGGATGGCCGGTTGATTGGATTGTCGTTCTTTTCTGCCCTTTCTTATTCCCACATAACTGACTTGTCGCTCTTACAGAGTGTAATGTTGAAAATGAATATGACGAGGATGATTTGCTATCTCAACGAGCCAGTTTATCGAAGGAGGTAATATTTCTACTTTGAATATTATTGCGTTGAAATCAGGTGCTTAAACTATATTGGCTTTCATGTCAATAGGTCTTAGCATTCTTCAGAATAGTTGTTCTTTTCTTCTTTCTTTCTTTCAGTTTTTATTATGTTTGCAAATTAAACCTGATTCGTCTCTCTTACCTTGTATATAAGTTTGCACTTACTGTACGTATAATTTGGTTGGAAGCAATGAATATTGAAATATGTAGAATGCTAAAACCTTCACTGAAGAGGACACTAGCCGATTTATGCATGCTTGTTTCTATTATTTCAGTCTAGCACTTTCTCATTGTTTTGTATCAGCAGTCAATATGATATTTTCTGCAAGTCTATTGGTTTCATGGTCATCTTTTTGTAATTGAATCAGAGTAACAAAACAGAAAAGGTCAACTACTATAAGAAAGATCCGGAGCCAAAATCGGGGAAAAGAGATAAACTGAGAGCAATAGAAGAGCTACTTATGCAAGAAACATTTTCGAGGTGATTGAGAATATAGCAATCATTATTTGAATTATGAATCCTTCAGTTGTACTCAGAAGCTTCTGAAATGTGGTTATATGTTTTTCTAATATTACCTATTTCCATTGTTCTTTATTCTAGTTTTCTCTTCCCCTATATAATCCATTATGGTAGAAGCACATTATACCATTAATAGGTTCCACATCTGAAAATTATCGGTACTGCTGTGATATCATTATGCTGGGTTTAGAATTTATTAGAGACTTGGGCCTCCTACAAAAAGAAATTTAATTTTCATTCATTTGTAAGTCGGAGAAAGTGGCTACCTACTGTTCATTAAATCACCTGATTGTGCCTTCTGTATCCTAAATCCTTAACCTAAATAATGATATCCTATCAATCGTTTAGAATAGATGTATATATTTTGTGTGCATCTATTATTATTATCAACAATAGCCCTGTCTTCTAAGAGGTACTGTTTTGCGTTTGAACAGGGAAGAGTACAACAGATTACTTAAGATCATTGAATCAAGAGTGGTCGATGACAAAGACGTGGACTCACGGAGACTAACTCAAACACTTAAAGAGAAGTCTGAAGGTGGCATGACTAATTTTTATGGTAAATCAATATTATAACTTGTTCTATGTATGTATTCAATTAATAGTGTGAATTATGTTCAGAGGAAGAAGAGAAGAATCTTAGATGTACAGCAGTAATGGAAGCAAGGAGGTGGCTTTCAGAGAAGAAACCGAAATCAGCATCGAAGTCGGATCCAAAAAACGTGCGGCTTCTACTCCTCTCTCTCTTTTATGTAGTTAATTTAAATGGCTACTTTTCGCTGTGACTTTCCTTCTGGTTCGAATGTGTGTGCGATTTCCACACTAGAAAATGATGTAAATAATAGAAAGTCAAATAAACTCCAAGGGTTGGCCTAGAGGACAGGTAGCCTTTGTGATGTCATGTCGTGTTTCACTAGGTATATTAATGCAGGTATCCCCAAGGTAAATACAAAATTGAAGGCTGACTTAATAATATTCAGGTTAGGTGATTTTATGCAAAAAGTTGTGGAGAAGTCCGGATGGTGGAGAACAATGGTTCTACTGTTGTATACAAAGAGCTCAATTGAGTTAAATTGTTGTATGTTTGCTACATTCAATATATGTGCTGCTCATTTGTCTATCAAGTGTTTCCATTGGTTTGAAATTAGTACCTTGATTTCGTCTTTGTTCTGCATCATCGATCGTAAATTTTTTGGGATACAATTATTACCATTTTCTATATATGGTCCCAACATGAAAAATAAAATGAAATCGGTACACCTGATTGTTATACTATGCTGTGATTTGACGTCTGATTTTTTTTTTCTGGCAGGTCGATGAAGATGAAGTTGGTTCACCAGCAGATATGGCTAAATTGTATATGAGGGCACGCCCTTTATGGGCTTCTCCATCACCTATGGGTGCACTTCTTTTCGATGAAGCAACACCAAGTTCAGTTGGTAGTATGTCGTTACCCACAAAGGTACGGCACGGTGCGACTTAGATATTTTTTTATTTTGGACAAAGATAAAAAAAACGTTAAAATCAATCTCTAGAAACGTTGCTTTTAGTTCCTTGTGATGGTAAATTGAAGCTGGATTTCTCTCATATTTTTACACTGGCACGTGATTACAGGTCCGAAGGGACACCCCTGCTTCAGGGTCATGGAACATTAAAGAGGAACTACAGAGAGTGCGAGCTAAAGCATCTGAAGAGATGCTTAGTACATTACAATCCAAAAGGATTGACTGGTCATCTTTTGGTGCTGAAAAAAGAGTGGTGCCTTATTCTCGAATATCTGAAAGAGTGCACAGTAGTGTTAATGAGAAGGACAAGTCTGAATTACTAAATGCATCTTTACACCAAGTGACTGGAATATCTAGTTCTAAAGGTATTCTGGAATAACTAACTCGGACTTATTTTGTATGTAATTTTCTTTTCTTTTTTCTGTTGAATGCTTATGTCATCTGTAAGTATGCGCTCAGTGAGTCGGTATTATTCTAGTTCTTTATTTACTAATGGAAGGAATATCGATAATCTAAAGATTGGAAACCTCAATTTCTGCTGCAGGTTTGGAAGCCACGCCTTTACAGTCACAGAATGAAGCTTCATTGCCCAATGAAGTTAACATCAATTTTGAAAAAAATCAGGTTTCTATTTCTAGAATGTGCGCTGAAAGAAATTTAACTCCCCTAAACCCAAAGTCTCTTCTAAGAAAGAATATTTGCAATAAAGAATCTTGCCACAGGACTTTCCTTGCGCTGCTTTATTCTCACTATAGATGTTTCAATTTGTAGGACTCCCAAGCTACTCATATACACGAGGTAGCAGGTGAATCTTGTTTCTCTAAAAAACATAGCTCGAATTAGTCCCAAGCAGTACTCACATCAGTACGCTTTTTGTCTACTTGCATACTTACTGAACATTGAAGACGTAATTAGGTCCCACGAATGGTTTAGAAGAAATAGTTTGCGAGGAACCAAGACTACCTTTGGGAAGCAGGTCAATATGCCCTTAGACCTCTACTTTCTTTTTGGATCCCGATTTGTATATTTCTGAAATAATTTCTCAATCAATTTTTCCTCGTTCAGTTTTCCTACGGAAGAAGTACCGGAGCAAGAAGCCAAGCATGATGATGAGGATTGCAATTTGGCCCTTTCGAGTTCTAACAACAATATCCCTGATGCTTTCGATGACAGAACTTGCGAGCTAATCAGTCAAACGCCAATGGATGATATTCCGAGATCTCCAAAACTAGTTGATATGTATAAGATCCCAGCTTCAGAGCACCAGGCCAAGCAGGACGTGGACGAAGAAAATGATCATAATTCAGTCAGTTCAAGCTCTAACAAGAATGTCTCTGATGCTTTCGGGGAGGAGAGTTGCGAGCTACTCACTGAATCTTCCATAGACGATATTCCAAGATCTCCGAAGTATCCAACGGAATCTTCGCAGGCACTGCCACGATATTCAACCCGGAAAGTCTCGAAGCGCGGCCAAGCCGGAGATGATCTGAAGAAGCCTGGGAAGAAGCCTAGCAGATACAGCAGGACGTAATAGGACATGTCGAGCCCACTAAGATGAATATTTATTCTGTAATTTGTTTTTTTTGGTGTTATTTAGTTCGATGCCTGTATTACAAGCAGGTATTGTTGTTTAAGCTGGCATCGTTTAGAGTAGAGTCCACGATTTGCTGGGATTATCTTTTCTTAGGGGCTAATTATAGCTTGTAGGTAGTCTGAGTTTGAAGGATTTACATTTGCATTAAGAATATGAGAGTTCATTCCATTTGTAGAATTTTGCTTTTTGTTTTGGTGGACAACTAAATTGCTCTAATTGTCGGGATCCTTATTATCTTATCAAACCTTTTCTACGATCTGTTTTTATACATTAGTTTGTTTTGGCGAAAAAGATATTACTTTCAACTTGACGAGAGATCGGATTTAAGTGGTCGAGGAAAAATATTTGTATTTCACTTCCGTTTTCAAAATATTCCAGTAATGATCGTTTTTCTATGATATATAAAAAGTATTTGTGCGGTTCAAATTCTGGTAAATAATTCATTTAAATCTGTTAACAGTTATTAAAATTTAGAGTTTGCCTACAACTATTAAAAACTTGTCAATAGTTAGTTTTCTTACAAATGAAAATATATTTAGTTATTTGGTAAACTTGTTTTTCTTTAGAATTGAAAATTATTTTTCAATATTTTAACTCTAAATCTAAAACTGTATTTTAAAACTTTAGTGCATACCGTTAACTTTTACTATTTACCTTCTCTTTCATACTTTGTTTAAATCTCTTATTGCAAACGAAAAATAATTCTTTAGAAAACTAAATAGATGACATCAGAGTAAAATCAATATATAAAAGCTTCAATCACACTAAACTATGGTATTTCTGTAACCATAATTTGTTCAAATTCCACACATAAGCGAAATTGATGTTTTTCACTACCAAGGATTTCTACGAACACTGAAGTACTCAATGAATTTGATTTATCCATATTAAATTGTCTTATTATCTTCTTTATATAATTTGATTGATGCATAAATATTTCACTATTTACGTACTCAATTTGCAAATCGAGGGAATATTTTGTTTCCCCGAGATCTTTCATTTCAAACTATTTCATCAAGTAAGAGATTAGTTCAAGAATGTATTCATTGTTCCCAATAATGTTCAAATAATCAATATAAACGGCGATAATTACACATCCAAATGTTGATTTCTTGATGAAAACGCAAGAACAAAGCGTGTTATTGACATACTTATATTGTAGTAAATATTCGCTTAAAGCGATTGTACCTCAAAGGAGGCTTGAAATATATGTAGGATATGAAAGCCCATCTGTTGTTAGATATCTAGAACCTCAAACTGGTGATGTATTTACGACACGTTTTGCTGGTTGTCATTTTGATGAAGATAATTTTTCAGTCTTAGTGGGAGAAAGAAAAAAAAATAGAAAAGAAAATTATTTGGTCTGTGCCAACACTATTGCATCTTGATCCTTATACAAAAACATGTGAATGAAAAGCGAAAAAGATTGCACATTGGCACGATATTGCAAATCAACTTCTTGATGCATTTACAAACATAAAAATAGTGACAAAATCATACATTCTAGCACCAAATGCTCTTGCGCAATTAATGTCCCAAATAGAAAATTTAAAAATACGATCTCATGAAGTCACAACACGCATAAAGCGTGTAAGATCACTCATGTAGTCAATTTGCAAATCGAGGCAATATTATGTTTCCCCAAGATCTTTCATTTCAAACTATTTTATTAAGTAAGAGATTACTTCAAGAATCTATTCATTGTTCCCAATAATGTTCAAATGATCAAAATATAAACGGCGATAATTACACATCCAAATGTTGATTTCTTGATGAAGGCGCAAGAACAAGAGCATTATTGACATATTCATTTGGTAGTAAATACTCGCTTAAGCGATTGTACCTCAAAGAAGACTTGGAATATATGTAGGATATGAAAGCCCATCTATTGTTAGATATATAGAACCTCAAACTGGTGATGTATTTCGGCACGTTTTGCTAATTGTCATTTTGATGAAGATAATTTTTCAGTCTTAGTGGGAGAAAGAAAAAAAAATAGAAAAGAAAATTATTTGGTCTGTGCCAACACTATTGCATCTTGATCCTTATACAAAAACATGTGAATGAAAAGCGAAAAAGATTGCACATTGGCACGATATTGCAAATCAACTTCTTGATGCATTTACAAACATAAATATAGTGACAAAATCATACATTCTAGCACCAAATGCTCTTGCGCAATTAATGTCCCAAATAGAAAATTTAAAAATACGATCTCATGAAGTCACAACACGCATAAAGCGTGTAAGATCACTCATGTAGTCAATTTGCAAATCGAGGCAATATTATGTTTCCCCAAGATCTTTCATTTCAAACTATTTTATTAAGTAAGAGATTACTTCAAGAATCTATTCATTGTTCCCAATAATGTTCAAATGATCAAAATATAAACGGCGATAATTACACATCCAAATGTTGATTTCTTGATGAAGGCGCAAGAACAAGAGCATTATTGACATATTCATTTGGTAGTAAATACTCGCTTAAGCGATTGTACCTCAAAGAAGACTTGGAATATATGTAGGATATGAAAGCCCATCTATTGTTAGATATATAGAACCTCAAACTGGTGATGTATTTCGGCACGTTTTGCTAATTGTCATTTTGATGAAGATTATTTTTCAGCTTTAGGGGGAGAAAGAAAAAAAAATAGAAAAGAAAAGTATTTGATATGTGCCAACACTATTGCATCTTGATCCTTACACAAAAGAATGTAGATGAAAAGTGAAAGAGATTGTACATTGGCACGTTCTTTTACAAACATAAAAAAAAGTGACAAAATCATACATTCCATCAGCAAATGCTCTTGCGCAATTAATGTCCCAAATAGGCAATTTGAAAATACGGTATCGTGAAGTCACAACACGCGTAAAGCGTGTAAGATCACTCATGTACTCAATTTGCAAATTGAGGCAATATTTTGTTTCCCCAAGATCTACATTTCAAACTATTTCATTAAGTAAGAAATTACTTCAAGAATCTATTCATTGTCGTCAATAATATTCAAAGGATCAACATAAACGGCGATAGTTACACATCCAAATGTTGATTTCTTGATGAAGACGCAAGCACAAGAGCGTTATTGACATATTCATTTTGTAGTAAATATTCGCTTAAGCGATTGTAACTCAAAGAGGCTTGGAATATATGTAGGATATGAAATCTAATTTATTGTTAGATATCTAGAACCTCAAACTGGTGATGTATTTACGGCACGTTTTGCTAATTGTCGTTTTGATGAAGATTATTTTTCAGCTTTAGGGGGAGAAAGAAAAAAAAATAGAAAAGAAAAGTATTTGATATGTGCCAACACTATTGCATCTTGATCCTTACACAAAAGAATGTAGATGAAAAGTGAAAGAGATTGTACATTGGCACGTTCTTTTACAAACATAAAAAAAAGTGACAAAATCATACATTCCATCAGCAAATGCTCTTGCGCAATTAATGTCCCAAATAGGCAATTTGAAAATACGGTATCGTGAAGTCACAACACGCGTAAAGCGTGTAAGATCACTCATGTACTCAATTTGCAAATTGAGGCAATATTTTGTTTCCCCAAGATCTACATTTCAAACTATTTCATTAAGTAAGAGATTACTTCAAGAATCTATTCATTGTCGTCAATAATATTCAAAGGATCAACATAAACGGCGATAGTTACACATCCAAATGTTGATTTCTTGATGAAGACGCAAGCACAAGAGCGTTATTGACATATTCATTTTGTAGTAAATATTCGCTTAAGCGATTGTAACTCAAAAGAGGCTTGGAATATATGTAGGATATGAAATCTAATTTATTGTTAGATATCTAGAACCTCAAACTGGTGATGTATTTACGGCACGTTTTGCTAATTGTCGTTTTGATGAAAATTATTTTTCAGTTTTAGGGGGAGAATGAAAAAAAAAGGAAAATGAAATTATTTGGTATGTGCCAACACTATTGCATCTTGATCCTTACACAAAAGAATGTGAATAAAAAAAAAGAGATTGTACATTGGCACGATATTGCAAATCGGCTTCTTGATGCGTTTACAGACATAAAAAAAGTGACAAAATCATACATTCCAGCAGCAAATTCTCTTGTGCAACTAATATCCCAAATGGACAATTTGAATATACGATCACTCATGAAGTCACAACACGCGTAAAGCGTGTAAGATTTTTCAGTTCTAAAGATAAAATCCTCGAAAAAGAAGAGAGGTCGAGAAACATTATGACCATAATATTGAGGAATATGTCTCATAAATACTAAACAAGGAAAATCAAGAAATTTCGATTAATTATGCCAATACTGGTATAGGATGGAATCACAATGATGAAATAGATGATGCATTATGTTATAGTCTGGCATGTGATGTCATGCACGATAATTATGGAGATCATGAACCAAGACTTGTATCTGAATGTAAAAATACATAAAATTTAGCTGAATTGAAACATGCAATTCAAGCGGAACTATAATCGCTTAATAGGCGAAAAGTTTTTGGGCCTAATGTATCATACTTGTAGATGTGAGACATGTCGGATACAAATAGATATTTGTACAAAAGATATATGAGAAAACCGAAATCATGAGATATAAGGCTCGGCTTGTTGCCCACAATTTTTCTCAAACGCCTGAAATTGATTTCGAAAAAACATATTCCCCTGTAATGGATCAAATGACATTCAGATACTCGATCAGTCTAGCGGTGCATGAAAAACTAAATATACATCTTATGGATGTTGTCACAACTTATTTTTATCGATCCCTTGATACTCTAATCTATATGAAGATATCGGAAAGATTCACGATTCCTTGAGGAATCTAGTTCGAAATCTAGAAAAATATATTCCATCAAATTGCAAAGATCTTTATATGGGTTAAAGCAATCCGGACGCATATAATTCAACCGTTTAAGAATATTTAATACAAAAGGGTTATGTTAATAACTCGCTTTGTCCTTGTATATTATTCAAAAAAACAACATATGGATGTGCGATCATCGCTGGTTTTGTTGAAAATTTGAATATCATTGGGACTGATAAAGAGATCAAAGAAGTAATCTCTTATTTGAAGAAATAATTTGAAATAAAAGATCTTGGGACGATAAAGTATTGTATTGTTTTAAGATTGAGCACGTGAAAGATGAAATATTTGTGCATCATTAAAATTACACAAAAAGTGATAAAACGTATTCATATGGATAAGTCAATTCCTTTAAGATGCCCAATGATCGTCAAATCCATAGATGCATCAAAGGTCACATTTCTTCCATGTGAAAAATTCGAAGAGATTCTTGATCTTGAAATACCATACTTCAGTATGATTGGAACCCTTATATACCTTGCTAATTGCACTCGACCTAATATTACTTTTGCAGTTAATTTATTAGCAAATTTAGCCCAACTCCAACCAAGAGACATTCAAACATAGTCAAACGTGTTTTGTTATCTGTAAGGAACAATTGATTTAAGACATTTTTTTTCCTACCAATACGAAACTAGTTTTAGTTGGTTATGCAGATGCAAGTTACTTATTAGACTCATACAAAAGGAGATCCCAAACTGGATATATGTTTACATGTGGAGGAACTTCGATTTCTTGGCGTTCTCATAAGCAAACGATCATCGCCACATCATCAAAACATGCGGAAACCATAGCGGTACATGAAACAAGTGGTGGATGTGTATGGCTGAGATCTATGACGCAACACATTAGAGCCACTAGTGGCCTTCCAACAATCGAGAATCCAATCACGCTTCATGAAGATAATGTCGAATATGTTGCTCAAATGAAAAAAAAGTTTATAAAAAGCGACATAATCAAACATGTTCCTCCAAAGTTCTTTTTTATTCACTCAAAAACTAGAGAAGAACGATGTTATCAACATACAACGCATTCATTTTGTGATAACTCATATGATCTCCTCACGAAAACGTTCTCCACTTCAACTTTTAGAAAACATGTTCATGATATTGGAATGTGTAAATTACAAAATTTATGAAAGGACACATTCACGTCTTAATCAGAGGGGAGCTTTATTTATTAAAATTTTATTTCACTTGATTTTTCTTAGTAAATTTTTTAATGATAGAGTGTTAATCACATAAATATTATAATGAACAACTCAAAAGAGAGTATTGTAAATAAATGACTTGCTCATATAATTTGACCACCCATCCTCTCTACTCTATATATATACAACATTTATTGTATTTAATATTTTACATTAATTTCATGTCACAATTTTGATTATAAATATAAAATTCATAGTCTACAATTACTCTTCTCATTCTCTCTTTACAGCAAAAAATCTCATTTCATATACTAATAAAAATAAGAGGAATTAGTTTAATCAGTTTCATAGCCATTTTCGTAAATCATGAGATTTCGAAGGACCACGAAAAATCTACGAGAAAGCATTTCAAACTTACTGGGAATATAATTAAATATAAAGGGAAAATATTATAATTCTTAAAAATAAAAACCTAGTGAGCGCAAGTATCACCTGTGCGATTAGAAAAACCTTGTAGCCAGTGCTCCTAATTTCTCCCACCGTCTCATCGTCACGACCACCAGGTAAGTTGCAAGTGATGTTCAAATTCTTTGTTTCACTGTTTTATTTTATTTAGTTGACATGGTGATTAGTATTTCTTGAGATCCATATTTCATTACGAAAATATATAATTGGTGTGTTTTTAGTTTATGTAACTCGAAATTCTCTAAAACTTAAATTCGGTTTCCGGCAGAGTCTAATCAAGACTTACCAGTCCAGGTTTCCTGATTTAAGGGCTTAGAGGCTGGTTTTTGTTCGTGTGATTTTAGGGGCTTTCGTCCTGGGGTTTGACTTAGAAGTTTAGGGTTGCGATTTTTCTTAGTTGAAACTGAATAAAATTGAATGAAAAAGAAAAAAAGTCTGTACAACAAGTTCAAATCTGCATAGTGGTGTTCAAGCAAGGTCATTTCCCAGACCTAAATACGTTACTGAGGCGTTTTACCTTTTCCACGCCTCACTAGGTACGTTTTCAAAGTTTTTTAAAACCTTGGTGTGTGTGGATGTGAAAGATAGTTCAAGTCCATTTTTGTGCGTGAATACTATTTCTGGTCATTATGAACGTTTTTGTTGAATTCCATATCACGAAATGCTCTAAAACAAAATGTTCACCTGACTGTAAAAGTAAATTGAAAGACTTCATCATGTCGAAACCAGCTCTGTGTAATACTTGCTGAAGAAGCTATATACAATAGGGCATTTATCGCAGAAGAGAATAGTTGAGAGAGAGAGAGAGAGAGAGAGCAATGGAGGATTCAGCAAAGAGCAACGAGTTCTATCTGCGTTACTATGTGGGACACAAAGGGAAGTTTGGGCACGAGTTCTTGGAGTTCGAGTTCAGGCCGGATGGGAAGCTTCGATACGCCAACAACTCGAACTACAAGAACGACACCATCATCCGCAAGGAGGTCTACCTCTCTCCCGCTGTCATCCGCGAGTTCCGCCGCATCATCTCCGACAGCGAGGTCTCTTTCCCTTTCTTTCATGCATCTTTCTTTCTCAAAGGGTTTAGAATCTCTTTTGGTCATGACACCCCATCAATTTTTTCGACGACCCATAGTTCATGCTGTGTGGTTTTTTTGTAAGATGTTCAGTAAATGAGAAGCATACATTAGAGCTTTCTTTTGCTTTGGAATTTGGTAGTTTTTTAAAAGCTTAGAAAATTTCTGGTAAAAGTGTGAGGAGGGGAACTTATACCTGGCGACCGTTTTATGAAAATATTTTAATACAAATTCATTTGGTTATGGTACTATTAGTTCTTATGTTAGAGGGAAAATGTAAACATGTTTACTAATCATCTCCCAAATTAAAAAAAGATAAAGAGTGAGCTTTTTTGTGTGCAACTCCGGATTGCCATTTTTGAAGAACTTCTAAAATTATTGGGAAAAGAGCAGACAGGGCATGCAAAACTTGGAAATGTAATACGTTTTATCTGATACCAGGAAGAAAAGTAATACATGGTGACTATTATATGCAACTCTGGAGTTCCATTTTTTGTTGTTGGGATTTGCGGGTCATGGTGTGATTTTTGTGTGTCTCATTAGATAATGAAAGAAGATGATAGCAACTGGCCTGAACCTGACCGCGTGGGGAGACAAGAGCTCGAGATTGTGATGGGGAACGAGCACATCTCATTCACCACCTCGAAGATCGGATCTCTCGTCGATGTTCAGAGCAGTAATGACCCGGAAGGCCTTCGCATCTTCTACTATCTCGTCCAGGTAAAGCTTCTTGGTATTGTACAGGCCATGCCCATCATTTGATTCCGGAATTGGAAACTTAAAAAGGTTGTTTCTTTTTATTATCATGCGATGCAGGATTTGAAATGCTTCGTGTTCTCCCTGATCTCGCTTCACTTCAAGATCAAGCCCATATAAGAGATTGGATTTGACCCAGGGGTCGAGTGTGATTCTACAATCTATTCATCGGGTTTTTTTTTGAATTTCTTCTCTTCTTAGGGTCAATATTTTAGTGCTTTTGTACTCTGTATTGGAAGGTGATGGTTATGGATGTTGAGGTATGAATGTACTCGGGAATGAAATACTACCTGTTTGAAAGTAATCGCTTGGTCAATATTGTATTTGGGTTTTGCGGAAAGTAATTAACTTGATTAAGATAATTGTCTTTAATTACTTGCAAGCCCTATGGACCACGAGACATAGGTTAGAAGAAATGCTCCTTTGTGCTGAAGTGAATTGTCACATGAATTTCAAACTTCTTTTCTTTTGTTAGTGTTTGAGTAATTGGCCAAGTTACCAAAGTTTGATTTAGATATGGCTTTGCTTTATTTGTTTTAGTATATTGCTATATGCTATTTGTGATAATGTTCTGGAAAAGATGCGCTGGGAGTTGCACTGCGGGAGATTTCTTAGCATGGACGGTAATGGCGGCGACAACTTTCACGAGCGAACTTAGACCTCGTTATCACGTATTACTACAGTATTGCAAATATAGTTACTGAAATTTTTATATTCACACTAATACTTTAGAAGAAAGATAAATTTTCTGAAACTTCTGAGCCACAGCATGTGCTTTTGAACACTAACTTTTACCATAAACTAGTAACCCTTGTCATACTTTTAAAGCAATTAAATGAGAATAACTCGATCAAACTATATCTTGTTATTAAACTATGGCTAATTTGTATATACCCAAAGTTTCGTAAATAGATTGAAAATATCCAGACGAATTCATTTACAAAATTGTAGAGACAAAAATACCCCAAAACAAGACTTCCCGCCTAAATTAATCAGTCTAACACGTAATATTAATAATTTCTTTTAATATAGGATTATAACTAATTAGAAAACTAAATATTGTTGATAATTAATAAAAAAAAATCGCTAAAAATTGGTCAACTCACGTTTAAAATTTGAATTTTGATGAAGACACCATTTAAATTCGATTTTCATAATTAATTCAATAAATAAAGTGTATTTTTGTCTGTTTACGAACATATTTACGACGTATTACAGTATTAACAGAATGTAAATACGACGTAGATGATACATGTATCAAGTAAATAAATCCGACCATAAAAATATAATCAATACAGTGTTAACATAACGTAAATTATAAAGAACATAAATAAAATCTGGAAATAATTCGTTGCAAACAAACAAATAACAGTACAGTGTTAATAAAACGTAAATACAGTGTAAACCATACTGAACTACAAACACGTTTCAATCTCTACATAAACCTGATTTGTATAATGAAAAACTATCATCATGAAACAAATCCATATCCAGCCAACTCGATTTTTTTTCCGATCTAAATCAGTAATTCAAGAGGTTTTTTTTTTGCAATACCAATGAGAGAGAAACGAAAAAGTTAAATGAATATCAAGAATTATGAAATAATTAAGTGTAAATTAATAGTTTTCTTTAATATAGGATCACTACTAATTAGGAAACTAGATATTATAGATATTTAATGTAGAAATCGCACAAATTGGTGCTTCCACGTTTAAAATTCGAAAATTGAATTTCAAATACGAAAATGAAATTTTAAAATATAAAATAATAATTAATAAAAAAGATAAGGGTATATTTGACCATTAGTAAACTGTTAATATCTGTAAACGAATATAATTGGTTATTTTTAATACATTAATGAAACTTTTGGCATATACAAATTAAAAACGTTTTATAAAAGTATGGGCCAATTTTTTCTATTAACTATTATAAGAAATTAACTCAGAGACTCTAGAAGTTTCACAGCAAATAAAAAAGGATGCAATACTGTTACGTTTTTGTCCATGCAATAAAAAGAGCTTTAAACTTTTTCGTTGATTTTCCCTTTTAGTGCATGACTCTTGTTGATTTCTACCTTTTCTAGTGTCTTATTCTTCACTCTCGGGACTCTTCACTAGTAGATAGACTGTTTACACGTCAACACTAAATGTCAACATTGGTATCAAGTTATTAACTAAACCAACGATAAATAATCATTGTTGCTATAGATAACAGTGTTATGTATTATTGACATCTACGTTAATAATAGACAATCATTGTTGACATCTATGTCAACAGACTTTTTATTGAGTATATACATATCAACATTTTTGTATATACTAGTTTTAGAACGTGTTTGCACGTGGGTGATTGTGGACGCCAAAAATATTTATATCTACACAAATTTGATATGTAAACACATATGAGAATAGTTTGTACACATTTTGAAAATAGCAGTCAAAGATAACTAACAAAAAAGTACAAAAACAAAATTAAAAAACAGTTGCTAACTGGTTCCCAAAAATAGATTTTGAACATGGTGCTAGACAGTAGACTGTTTATTGTTACTCCACTTTCCGTTTTTTCTTCAAGTTTGTGTTGCTTCTTGTTGAGTGAGTGGTGATTTATCTCTGATTTGTTTCTGAGGAAAGTCATAGACTCCGTTGATAGTGTATTGTGCATCTGAAGTTTCGGTTGTGGTTTTTTTCTGTAAGTAAAAACTCTTGATAATTTATTGGTCTGACTTGAAAATTGCTTCAATCGCAAGCAGATTTATACCCTGAAAGAAGAAAGTAAGAAATACAAGTGGTGATGAATCTGAATACCAAATTATAACCATTATTGAATCCAGAAAATATTAATTTTTCATACTTATATTCCTTTGTAGACTACAGGTTTGTTTTTTTATTTTTGATGTAAATATTTGCACCAACCCATATACCCAAAATAAAAATTCATTCCAAAGAAATCTAAATACGAGCTTGTAAGTAATAATGTCTAAGGTAATACTTAATACTGTATTCTTGTTATAATACGAGACTGTATGGTCATACGAGACCGTCGTACACATAATTAATAGTTATAAGTAAATGTATGATTACCTCATTAACTTTATATTATTTTGAATGATATGAACAAGATAATGACATTATAATTTGAATAATTACTTGATACAAACAATTATATTAAAAATAAATATAAAATAAGGCACACACGCGTCAACTTAACTATCATACGCGTTGTTGGTAGTTAACTAATCCTTGCAAAGATACTCCGAAAAGAATCAATTGTTTAAATGAAGGAAACTATAATGAATATCATACAAATTAATAAGTTGAACAAAAATCGGGAGTTTTTTTTTTCTGCTATACACTTGTTTTACTCGAGAACTCGTTATAATTGAAATTAACTTCCCAAATTGCTTAGATATCCCATATGACTAATGTCAGGGATGCATGTGACTCGTATAGTCCATTAAAATACACTGTATCACGCAGTGTATTTTTAAAAAAATATTTATTTCAAATGATACAATGCTCAGACAGTTTGTGGTTGTACCTGTTCGAGAGTTGTTGTTACTTCTTTAGCGTCGCAAGAAAACAATTTTTCAGCAGTTTGCCCGAAGCAAGTTGCATTAATGGTCTTATCGTTTGTATCATCGGTAAGTGTCACTTCAATTCGTAACCTATACATTTGTTATTATTATGTTAGACAGTGCGAAATAAGAATTTTATATAAACCTGAATACATGTAATACCCGTACCACGGGATGACTGTATTTCTTGTAGTTTTGCAGTGGTAGCAGTCAAAGAAACAATTGTCTTTGATGCGTGTTCCTTTGTTGCAGTTGCTGCAACCATGGTAATAAAAGTCTTGATTGTATTTTGTGATCGATGCTTTTAATTTTACCCAATCGCTGCGGAACTTGATATCCTGAAAAATACGAATATGTTACGTTAGATTAAAAATTGATTGACATATCTACAATTGTAATAGTTTTTTGTTTTGTAAACTGTACAATGACTAATAAATATTTTTTGATCTACAACAAAGCGAGAACTAAACTATTACAAAAATTGTGACCTTTTCGCTGAGAGCAATGAATTGACCTAAACTCATGATCTCAGTTTCAGTTGGTTTCGGAAGGGGTTGTGTAGATGGTTTTGGTTGTTGTTTGGACCATTCATGTAAAGTCTTTGCATTATTGATTTTCCTGCAAGTAGGGTCAAATTGAGAAATGAATAGCATACTGAATTTAATAATGGAGATATATGTGGAAAACTATATCAGATATCTAATTCTTTTGCAGCGAAAAAGTTAGTGTTCAGTATGAGTGAGCTTGTTGGTCGTGTTGATAGAACAACGTTTCCTACATAGTGTATGTAATATAAATGTAGTCAGAAAGATGTATAAGTGTTTGAGTTGTGTGCAGGTATGGAATAGTACCGCGATAATTTCGTGCTCGTAAACTGATGCCAGTTATGATAGGGTTCATGTGTATGATAGCTATGATGGATTTCGCTTCGTTTGTCACAAAATTATCCCACATTGATAATTGAATGATGTAGTTGCTGCATAAAGAAGTTGTAGTTTCAGAAATTATATGACAGAATTATGAATGAGTTCGATTATGTGTTATCTTTCATTGATCAATGTGAGTTGTTGGTAATCAGAATTATTTTTTATTTCTGTAAGACTGGAATAAAGTACTATACCAACAACATGTATAGAATGATGAAATAAGTGTTATCGTAGTTGAGAATATAGTTTGAAAGTAGGATAGAATTTAAATGGTATTAGAGAGCATACTTATGTCTGTGTCACTTTTGTAGTAGTTGTTGCTGTTGGATGAGATGCCCACAAGAAGATTGTTTATTTACATATTGATGTAATATATAAATCTTTGTAAAATCCTTATTGAAAGATTGTTTATTTACATATTGATGTAATATATAAATCTTTGTAATTTGCTGATTGAATTAATAAAAGTTGAAACGTTCATTCATTCCTTTTAGTTTGATTGAAGATTTATGATATTCAATAGTCTTATAGTCCTTAATTAAACCTAACAATGTATGAAGAGACAAATGTAGATTTGCATGAACAAACTCTTCATGGTTTGACTAAAACGGTATATTCGCAATCTAAAGATCAACGGACTATTGATCCCAGTATGATTGTTGGAAGAATCTAGGATGTCTGGTTGCGAGGCATAGATAGTTAGGAACTCTGTAGTTTTTCCAGTGTATCTTTCGAAGATACTAAATTTACCAGTGCACCTTTAGAGACAATAGAAGAACAAACCATTTAACGTCTTCTATCTCAAGGTCACTACGTATGAATCACATCATGCTTACCTAAATCCTGAAATGAGACATGTAATTTCATAACATTAATACTCTCATTTGAGAAAGTCAAATTCTAGGTCCAATGTGTGATCTATGACAAGGCCTATTGGTGAGATATTAAGTTATGAAGATGTCATGAACCAACTTTGTGAAGTTCTCATAGATATGGAATTCATGTACAAGATTGCTGAGATGCAATGTATATCACCTCATGCTTTATTACTAGGATTGTGAATAAATAAACTGCGCAGTGTCCAAATTTAAGTAGCGACTTTATTTGGATGAAACAATGTGACTTGTTAGATCCTCGTCAATACATTGTTTCTAACTTATTCACAAGTACTAAAAGAGTTGAGGAAATAACAACTAGAAGGGTAAAATGGTAATTTTATAAATCCCAACTAGTTGATGATATTCATGAAGGGTAAACATAGATAATATTCAATGGATCCGCTCGATATAATTAAGTTGAACTTGAGTAGAAAATAAATTCATTTGAATCGAGAGATTCTCAGTGTCGACTCTTTAGCGGAGTCAGTCGATATTAAGCTAATACTCGGAAAAGGTTTGTGAACTTTTGAGTCCGAGTATAGAAGCTCAAGCTTTGTTCATTTGGATCCATAAGGTCACTATTACAGGTCATTAGAGTAGGATTGTTAAACTAGAAGCTAAGTCAAAATAAGTTCACGTGTTGAACTAGACTTTTTCTCGGAAAATGTCTAAAGGGTATTTTTGTCCATAAGGACATAAAATGATGTGAATGTCAAAATAAGATTTTGAATGTTTTCATTTGATGAAAATATAAATTATTTTCTAAAGCCGAAAAGTCGTTTGAGGCATTATGAAATTAATTTCGTTATTTGTGCAATTATAATTCTACAACAAGTATTTTAAGAATTGTCTTAAAAGAAATAAGGAAGCATCTAGATGCTCCCTCTCCCTATGTAGAATTCGGCCAACATAGCATCAAAGAGGAGAGTTTTATTTCCTTTTTCTTATAAGGATAATTACCCAAAAGGAAAAGGGAAATGAATTTCCTTAAGAAGGAAACAAATGTGCTAAGTGAGGAAACAAATTTCCTCACTAATGCATCCATATGGCCGGCCAAACAATGAGGGAAAGGGGAAGGGAAAATCAAATATCATGTCATGAATACATTATTCATTCATGAATGAATAATTGACCTTTATAGATTTTTCCTTCTCCTATAAATAGAGTCTCACATAGAGATGTGAAGGTTAAACATTTTTCTTCTTCTCTCCCTATTGTGGCCGATCCTCTCCCTCTCTCTCTCTAGAAAATACTCTTCTTAGTTTGCACCTAGATTCACATTCAATCTAGAGAATTAGCTTATGATCCAAGAATTGTTCTTGGTTCATATGGTTTAATTGTGCCCACACACAAATCCTTCCAAAACCTCTATTGACTCTTGTAATAGAAATCTTAGGTTTCTCGAGTTCAAGATTAGGTGCGAAGGTGACGAGCGAGCCAAGGAAGAGGATCTACCTTTCTCGAGACGCTTCAAGGTCAAGCTACAAAGAAAGGTTCGTGTTCTAGTAAATTAAATAATGCTTTTAATATATAACATATATATGCTTTTTCTAGGTTAGTAAAATTGTTTTACTTGAAAAAGAATTTTTTTAAATTCCGCCATTAATTTGATTAATGTTAAATTTTTCTTTAACCCTAGACATATTCCAACAGTTGCATAGTGACAAAGGAGTGAAATGGTAGACGTCGTCGAGCAGCGACGAATTATCTTCATTTACTTCTTCGATGATGGTTCCCTGTTTCACTGTCATATGAAGACCAGATCCCAGATTTTGGTATGATATTTTTTCTATATCCAGCAAGGCGTTCGAGATTAAATATGTTTTGCCTTGCTGGAGAGTATGGTTCAGTGGGTCAACGTCTTCATTGAAGATAGTTGCTCTTATTTTATGACCCTGCGTTATACAAGATCCCGATTAAAAATAAATTTCATCCAAATATACAATTTGTAATAATAATTCAATATAAATATTTCATATCTATAATTGTATATGCTGAATCCAAAACTTATAGTCCAAATAACTATTTTAATACAAAGCAACATATACAAGAATGTCGTTAAGAAGAAAATAAAATTAAGTATTTGTATTTTACTGTGTGGAATCGGATATTGCAGATTAGCGCACAATAAAGCATCACATCCAACAAATAATCACGAATCAGTTACTCAATACAAATTACATAGTTAAAAGTTAAAAGTCAGTGAACATATGCTATAATATTACAGCTTCACAAGAAATATGTTCAGATTTATAAGCTATGGGATCAATGATCAAAGTAAGACTATATATATATACATATATATATATATATATATATATAATGGAATAAGATTGAAAAGTATAATGAGATCGAAAAAGAGATATTTACATTTGAAATGGAACAAGAAATATACACGGTTGCATACAATAGATGTATGTGTATATTTATATAGATGTACAAATATACGTGTGTATATATATATATATAATCTTATATCTCAGAAATAAACGAAAAAATTAATCCAGTATATTCATAAATAATTTGAAATTAGGTAGTAGTATACATTAAATTGGGTTACTAACTGCAAGTAATAGGACGAGTGAGAAATAGTACCTTAGTATCAACGAGCACCAAGTTTTGATGTTTTTTTTGCGGGACATACTTAATATGGACCGATAACCCTAAAGGGAATTTCACAATCAAATAAGCTATTCGTCACCTCAATAATAATCAAAGTCATATCTCTCATGTTTTGAACAACATTTTAGAAAAATCTAAATTAAATGAAAAAGGTCAAAATTTTATATGGAGAGTTACTGCACACTGGTTTCTCCTAAATTGTCTTCTCTTCCGGCGTGGAATGATTGCGTTAGACAAATGTGCTATCTGCAACGTCGAAAAAGAAACCACCGCTCATCTCTTCTTCGGATGCGATTGGGCCTTAAGGCTATAGCTCGTCGCTTGTAAAGGTAAAATATTGAATTGCAACATTAACGATACATGTTTGAGCATTGTCGATGACATTATCCATACTAACTATCTATGTAATTCTCTCGGTCATATTGACAATGATTTCTTAATCACTTTTTGATTAATTCTTGAAGAGATTTGGCGCTGCAGAAAACAACTCATTTTCGAATCAATCATCCTAAATTTCTATGTTTCTCTAAATCGCTTAAATCAAATATTCAAGATTATCACCATGTCTAGTCCAGTTTGACTTCGTCGTGTGTTCCTCCTCCTTCTTAGGTTTACTTGTCCGAGCATCCTGAAAACTTCGTCAAGGTGAAAGTGGACGCCTCCTTCTGGCCCTCGGGTGCAGCGGTTGGAGTCATTGCAAGTGACTCCGAAGGATAGCCTCTCTGGATGTGGAAGGGCCCGATATCTGCGTCTATTCCTGAAGAAGCAGAGCTTCTGGGCGTCATTCTGTTGGCAAAGATGCCCACAAGAAGATTATTTATTTACATATTGATGTAATATAAATCTTTCATAAGTCCTTATTGTAATTTGCTGATTAAATTAATAAAATTTGAAACGTTCATTCATTCCTTTTTGGTTTGTTTGAAGATTTATGATATTCAATAGGCTTGTAAAACTTAATCAAACCTAACAATATATGAAGAGACAAATGTAGATTTGCGTGAACAAACTCTTCATGGTTTTGTTAAAATGAAATATTAACAATCTAAAGATAAACGGACTATTGATCCTAGTATGATTGTTAGAAGAATCTATCACGTCTGGTTACGAGGCATAGAGAGTTAGGAATTCTATAGTTCTTCCAGTGTATCTTCTGAAGATACTGAATTGACCAGTGCATCTTTAGAGACAATGTAAGAACAAACCATTTAACCTCTTCTGTCTCAAGGTCACTATGTATGAATTGCAACATGCTTACCTAAATGCTGATATGAGACATGTCATTTCATAGTTTCAATATTCTCATTTAAGAAAGTCAAATTCTAGATCCATTAAGTGATAACTAAATTAATTGGTGAGGTATTAAGTTACAAAGATGTCATGAACCAACTTTGTGAAGTTCTGTTAGATATGGAATTCATGTACAAGATTGCCTAAAGGAAATATATATCACCTCATGCTTTATTACTTGGATTGTGAATAAATTAACCGTGCGGTATCCAAAATTAAGTAGCGACTTTATTTGGATGGAAAATGTGACTTGTTAGCTCATCGTCAATACATTGTTTCTTACTTATTCACAAGTAACAAAGGAGTTGAAGAAATATAACTAGAAGGGTAAAATGATAATTTTGTAAATCTCATCTAGTTGATGATATTCATGAAGGGTAAACATAGATAACATTCAATGGACCCACTCAATATAATTAAGTTGAATTTGAGTAGAAAATAAATTCATTTGAACCGAGAGATTCTCAGCGTCAACTCTTTAGTGGAGTCAGTTGACATTAAGCTAATACTCATAAAAAGTTTGTGAACTTTTGAGTCCGAGTATAGAATCTCAAGCTTTGTTCATTTGGATCCATAAGGTCACTATTACAGGTCATTAGAGTAGGATTGTTAAACTAGAAGTTTAATCAAAATAAGTTCAAGTGTTGAACTAGACGTTTTATCGGAAAATGTCTAAAACGTATTTTTGTCCACATGGACATAAAATGATGTGAATGTCAAAATATAATTTCGAATATTTTACATGATGGAAATATAAATTAGTTTTTAAAGCCGAGAAGTCATTTGAGGCATTATGAAATTAATTTAATTATTTGTGCAATATTAATTCTACAATGGGTATTTTAAGAATTGTCTTAAAAGATATAAGGAAGCATCTAGAAACTCCTTCCCCAGGTGTAGAGTTCGGCCAAAACACATCCCAAGAGGAGATAATTATTTGCCTTTAATTATAAAGATAATTACCCAAAAAGAAAAGAGGAAATTAATTTTCTTGAGAAAGAAATAAATATGCTAAGTGATGAACAAATTATCCGTCATTAATATTATTAATGATAATTTTTCTTAACCCTAGACCTATTCCAACAATTGTAGCCCTTGTCATGCAGTCGTTGTGCACCCTCGCAGCCTTCGAACACTTTTCCAAGTCGTCATACTCGTTTCCGGATTCGAGCATCGCCTCTTCACCTCATCGTCGAACTTACACAAATTGTTGCTACCTCCTCATACATACGGTACGAACTCAAAGAGACACATCTATTTTATTCACATATAATCAAATCTCCGACTCATCTGGTAAATTAATCCAAAAAAATTAGTGCACATAATAGAATCATATCAAAAAATCATTCAAAAAATCTCAAGGTCAAGCCGCAATCGAAAATCTGAAACACAGAATCAATAATTTTCATACTTTTACACGAAACAAAGAACTTAGAGTAACTTCCTTTACAAAAGTTAAAATGCAACGATTTCAATTGTAGAATAAATCTAACTTATGTACCTTTCTATTGTTATACTGAAAGCTCAATTTGAAGTAGAATTACTATATAAAGACATCCCATAAAACTGATACACATATTCGGACTTTCAGAATTTCACTACTCATAATCACAAACTTCAAGAAATACATCTCCCTTAATTTTTAACCAAATGAGACATTCTTGAGAATATTGATCCGAAAAATAATCTTGTGCCAAACCGAAATCACAATATCCATTTTTCTTAATTGTAACTCAAGACATTCAAAGTAACAACTCAACAACTTATACATTCGTTCAAGCACATGAACTCAACCTTAAACAAGTAAACACGAACCCTAACAATACATAATCCGCAAAAATCACCACTAACATAAAAAAATCCCAATTTATAACCCTAATTCGGACTAAATAGAGTTCAAACGAATTAAATCATTTACATCTTTCTCCTCAATGTTTTTTTTTTCGTTTGTAATGTGATTAAGATAAGACAATAGGAATAGCCTAGAACACTATTAAAGTGACTAAAATGTTTTCATGCGATAAGGATACAAATAATTGCTACGAACTCTTTCTTTCTCAATCTCCATACAAATAAACCACTTTCTATGGCAAGTCGGTCCTTTTATTCTTGAGAATAAATATCTCACCCGTAATTAAATGAAAAAACTTTAGACAATACACCGAGATAATTATTTTTTATTTTAAGAAATATCGAATATCTCAGACACTTCGGTCCAAACTCATCAAATGAAATAGCTGAACTTCTTTTAGAAAATGACGAAGTCGATCTTGAACCACACCACGAAGACCGGATCCATGACGAGTTGAAATCTTATATTCCACACCCGTAGCAACCATTTCGGAAATTTCGACGCATGTGACTCAAGATAGTCATTTAACTCATGATATAAATATAACTTCAACACATCACAATGTTCTTTCCGGAAGGTCAACTTGGAGCCAGACTCGGCTAGTCTAGTGGACAGTGAGCTTTCTCGAGAAGTATAGAGTTGTCACTACCAGGAAGTCTTAGACGAATACGAGGATATCGACGACCCCCATATGGATCCCCGAGGGACGGGACCATTTCGATTAACGTTGACGCAACACTGGCTCGGGACGGTGAAAGTTTCGGTGTGAGTAGTATTATTTGGGACCACACCGGAGACGTGATCGCCTCACATACGGTTTTCTTGACTAGGGGGTTCTCTCCCAGCTTACGGAAGCGTATATTATCTTCTGTGACATAGTGCTAGTGCGGAGTGTCGACGACATGAGAGCTGCGATTCAGTCTGACTGTTTGGGGTGGTGAGGTTGGTCAAGGAGGGCGCGACGCCTGAAATAGAGTTTGAGACGATCTTATTCCGCATCTTCCGGGAAACAAGAGAGCTTGAGGTGTTTAGTACGTTACATATATCTCGTCTCTGTAATGTCCCGACGCATAATCTAACTCGCTATGCAGTTAACCATCACTCGAGTTAGACTTGGTTGTGTTTAGTCCCGCGTTGTTCGGAAGAGATCATTAGAGCTGATGATCGTGAGTTGAGGTCCCGCACGATTACCTAAAGCCCGTTTCTTTATCGAGTTATATTTGTATTTTATTTTATTTCCCGCTGTTTCAGTTTTATATTCTTATCTTTGTAATGATTTTCCTCCATATACGTAAGGTGTTTTATGATATTTCGTGTCACCGACGTAAAAAAAGAAATTTATGCCCTTAAAATCTAATTATTTAACTAATAAAATTCCGGTTCTTAAAATTTAGTACAACAAAACTCTAAATGATGTATATATACATGTAAAACATGCGGAAGCAAAGGTTGGGTAATGGTGGTTCTGTAAGTACAAGTAGACAGAGGTGATCGAGTGAGCGTAATAGAAAAAAGAATGGATGCAGAGATCGCGAAGCAGACATGGGAGGCTGAGAACAGCATCGTAAGCACGGCGGGGGTGAGCGAGGCGGACGCGATATTCGTGTACGACGAGGCGGAGCAGAACAAGTTCCAGCAGGAGAAGCCGTGGACGAACGACCCTCACTTCTTCAAGCGCGTGAGGATCTCGGCGCTGGCTCTGCTGAAGATGGTGGTCCACGCCCGCTCCGGCGGAACCATCGAGGTGATGGGGCTGATGCAGGGCAAGACCGACGGCGACTCCATCATCGTCATGGACGCCTTCGCCCTCCCCGTCGAGGGCACCGAGACTCGCGTCAACGCCCAGGCCGACGCCTACGAGTACATGGTCGAGTACTCTCAGACCAACAAGCAGGTCCCATTCTTCTCTTCTATGGATTTCTTATTAGGGTTTCTGGGGGAAACAATAAGATAACCTCATTAAGCTTGTTATATGCCCATGCCTGCTCTACTCGTCTGTTTCTTATTAGGGCTCTGGGATTTAGCCGATTCCGTAAAACCCATTTCGATCATTTCTAGTTTCTTTAAATGAGAAACAGGATAGGGTGTGAGTCGTACTGTGATTTGTGCTGATATATTTACAATTCCAGTTTCTGGGGGAAAGAATAAGAAAAAAGCCCCATTAAGTTGTTTGTGGTTGATCTCTAATTAGGGTTGTGAGTGTGGTGTAGGCTGGGAGGTTGGAGAATGTGGTGGGGTGGTACCATTCTCACCCGGGATACGGGTGTTGGCTGTCGGGGATAGACGTGTCGACGCAGATGCTGAACCAGCAGTACCAGGAGCCCTTTCTGGCCGTGGTCATCGACCCAACCAGGACTGTTTCCGCCGGAAAAGTCGAGATCGGAGCCTTCCGGACCTACCCCGAAGGCTACAAGCCCCCGGACGACCCCGTCTCCGAGTACCAGACCATCCCTCTCAACAAGATCGAAGATTTCGGCGTCCACTGTAAACAGTACTACTCTCTCGATATCAGTTACTTCAAGTCCTCTCTCGATACCCACCTTCTGGATCTTTTGTGGAACAAATACTGGGTCAACACCCTCTCTTCTTCTCCCTTGTTGGGAAATGGAGACTATGTCGCCGGCCAGATTTCCGACCTCGGTACAAGATTTGTGAACCTTGTTTTTGTTTACTATTATGTGTTCTAGACTTCAAGTAAACGTGTTGTTTTCTTTCTGATATCGTGCAGCTGAAAAGCTGGAGCAAGCCGAGAATCATTTGTCTCATTCCCGCTTCGGTCCACTGATATCGCCCCCTCAACGGAAGAAAGAGGTTATTTCCATCCCCTTTTTCACATGTTGATCTCTTTTATCCTTAGCTCGGGGTGCTTTGAACCTGAGCTGAGATCTGCCTGATTTTTGGCGGAGTGAAACTGTTGAGAGTTTCAAAATTAGTACAGGACCTGTAACAAATCAGAGTGGATTCATGTAATCGGTACAGTGCGATGATTGTATCAGCAACAGAAATTAGTGAGAGTAAAATGAAATACAAGACCAACTTTTCGGGATGAGCTCAGCTCTGTAAATGAAAACCTGTCTTTAGTTGTTCCCTTTATTCCCACAACAGTGAAAGCGGACGATCTTAGAACTAATTTTATCATTCTCCCAGAAAAGGATACTACATAAGTATCTTTGATCTCTTTGTTAATATTTCCCGTGCCATACTTTGGTGAATTTAGGTAGGAGGTCATCAAATACACTCATGCTTTAATTCGATAATTCGCTAGTACTTACACATGAGTGAGAGTGAAAATGATGATTGGACTTCGTACGAACTACGAGCGTGCGAACAAAATAGTTCATTCTTCATGCCTGTCACTATGGACTTTATACGTATGTGTATTCCAGTTTCCAATGAGTAGAAAATTGCTCCTTTAATATTATTCTTCTGTTAGCACTTCCAAAGTCCCTAGTTAGTTGCATGAATTTGTTCTCTATAATAAATTACTATTAAGGGTTGTAGTTACAACAGCACTTTCTCTCAGAGCTCAGATGGAAATAGTCCATACCCCAACGTATTAAGGGCCTAGGAAGTTAGCTGAATCACAACTTCTTTGACAGGCAGAACTGCCATTATTATACACATTATGCAGTTTGGGATTTTTCTTCTACTTGACTTCCTCACCTTTTGTGTAGTCGTTCTCTTTTTTCTTTTCTAGAATTTCTTTTTATAGTCGATAAAGAGGAAATATACGAGAATAGAGGTTTGTGGACGAGTGCAGTTTCTGTCAGGTTTTCTTTGTCCTGTTCTCTCAAATGTGTCACCCTAACTATCTTGCAATCATATAGAATTTCGAATTGTGAATGTTGGATGTTTGTCAACATGATCTATTCCCTGGTGTGAAAACAAACAACCGACTTAATATATTGTCTGCTATAAACTCGAGCTCCGACAAGTTCCTGTCTCTTAAGCTGGAATTGTATATATTGTCTTCTTTTAAGAAAACTCAACCTCAATAAACCATGTCAAACATGCTCATCGAAGCTATTGTTATCCTTAACCGGTCCTCGAACTAACATCGGGAAAATTATTTTCTTGCAGGAAGAATCGCCGCTCGCAAAAATAAACCGGGATAGCTCAAAAATAACTGTGGAGCAAGTGCACGGCCTAATGTCTCAGGTACTGTGTTCTATTTTTCTGTTTCTCGCCCTATGAATTGTCGTCTCAGTAACAATGTGTCTGCGTCTGTTTCGAATTCAGGTGATCAAGGACACGTTGTTCAACTCTGTCCCTCGACCCAGCAGATCCCGAGCTGAACCATCTGATCCCGAACCCATGATCGAGAGCTGAGCAAGCTCTTCATTCGCGTCTTTGGATCAATTGATGAAAACTTGTGTGCTGCTTTTGTTTCTAGTCTTGAATCTTTACAAGAGCTTAATACTGATCTGAAATCTGATCTCGGGTTTTTTCCATCACACTGAGATGATATGTATATGAACCAGTTTATTATCAGGTTGTTCTACGGGCATCATTTTTTCTGTCATTTAAGTTTTGACAAACCGATGGTACTTGACGATGAAACCCTTTTGGGCATATAGCCCACTTGGTTTTTCATATTGGTGGTCAGGAATATTAGTGCAGGTTTTTAGACCCTTTTCGAAGTATAAAAATGATATTATATTTTATTAATTATAAATTGGTTTGTTGGGTGGTGCTTCCGTACCATTAAAGCCGTAGCATTTGTATTTGTCGCTTCATTGTTGTTCTTATTAGGCTTATTTAAATCAACATAATTAAAAAAGAAAATTGTGGTCCTTTCTCCTTTCTGTTATTTTCTAAGCAAAAGGATCATCACTCTTAAGATATTTCCAAAACTGTTCATAAAGCTAAAGGGCTTCTTAAGAGCCAGAGATTGTTTTCTATGCATGATAAAAGCCTTATCTATCTTTAAAAAAATATTTAATCTTAATTTATTTATGTATGCTTTCAAAGTGGACTGCACTTAGCTATCCCATACAAAATTAATAAATAAATAAAATTAAAAAAGTGAGGTGTACACTTAACTTGCATGACAAAGCTAAATAGTAATAGGCAATAAGAGAAAACTCAAGTTCATGTTAGTATGTTAGGATAAGAATAAAGCAAGTTCATTCATTGAACTCACTTCACACCCTAGGATTGAAGTAGACCAATGAATGATTGAAAGACGAAATCCCCCCAAAACACATACTGAACAATTATCAATAAATGCGGAGATATACATACATACATGCATGTGTTATATATATATATATATATACATACATACAAGTGAAAAAGGAGAGACAGTATGGTGGTGATTCACATGAAGATGAGCAAAAACCTCGTGGGTCTTTCTTCTCTTTTAGGTATACAGATTGTAATCATGGAATGTAGATGCCCAAAAAAGGTGCCATTTTCCTTTGCTGCCATATCCTCCACCCACTGAATTGTATTTTTATTTTTATTTTCAAGAAAATGCAATATCACTTTTATTTCAGCCAAGGAGGATCAACAAAATCACAAACCAAAACAAAAACAAACCTCTCACTTTTCACCATCTTTAGTGGGTTCTTTGTGGACTCTTTGAAGAAATCATACCTTTCATGACCTTTTCCTTTACCTCTCTCTCTCTCTCTCTCTCCTTCCCTTTCCGCTTTCCCATCATTTTTTTCGATTAGATTCTTAGAAGATAACAAAAAGTATTGCTCATCCCCCTAAAATGGTCCTCTATCTCACATATCTCTCTCTCTCATATAGGCCTTGACCTCTTACATATGCAACTTTAAGGCCTTCATTTGTGCGTGGCAATTTCACGTGTGAGTGAAAATCCTCCACTACTCTCTATCTCTCTCTAGAGGAGCTTATTACTCCTATGAGACGTTTCAGAGCACTCCTCATTGTACTTAGTTTTAGTTAAAAGAGTGAAGTGAAGGGATGGTATATCTCATACATGATATAATTTGTTAAATTATAGTAATTTGGGAAAAGGACGTTCATTTGTAAGCAAGAGAGCAAAGCAGACCAATTTTGACTCCGAAACTCACCTACCCATCACATGCTAGTATTTATTATTACTATTTATTACCGGATCTTTTTTCTTGATTTTGCATTTCTGCCTCTAGATTTTCTCTTCCTATCTCATTTCTTCCAAGTGCTTTTTGTTTGTAGCCTTTAAGTCCCAATAATTGAATGTGCATAATTATTTCGTCCACTCAAAAAATTATAATTATACTTTTGAACAATTCGTTCTTTGTAGTTTGTACCATGATTCTACTATATACGAGATAACCGTTGAAGACTGGACAGAGGATTAATACATTAACTAACAAGCGGTCATTTTCAATGTTTTTTCTTCTTCCATAATTTATCTTATAAATGTTAGAATTTAGTGCCAACTCTTCAAAAGCTACACGGCGTTATCATTTTGTTTATATTTAAATTCAACCGAACAAATTTGAAAAGGCCAAATAGGGGACTTTCCGTGATCACAAGGCAGTGTCCAAAAAAAAATTCTGTAAATTATATGTACTTGTTACAATTTAATATTAATATTACTTTGTTTTATTATGAATATTGTGTCCTATGTTGTAAATTTTATATGACCTAAAGAAACATACAATATTTTATCATGATGTTCATATATTTTTAAATAATTTATGGGACACATTCCAAACATTCTCATATTATATGTCTTAAACTATAGTAAAAAAAAGTATTATAAAGCTACATTTATAAAATATATAGAAAAATCTCGTTTGCATTGTAAACCTACTTTCATTATAGTCTTGTCTGTATACAAATGTAAATTGAAATGTGTAAGAAACTACATTTGTGACTTTTTTTACCTAAAAAAAATAAAAAATCAAACTTGCATACTAAAGAGCTTCATATGACTTAATATTGAAACATGAAAAAAAAAGTATGTCTTACATGAAGAATTTGACCATCTCATAAACTAGTTCTTTCTTGGTGCTGCGTGTACGCTTGAAATGTCTAATCTTCAAGGACCCATATATATTCTATAAAAAAAAAAAAAAAAAATCTAGAAATCTAAGAATAACTCAGCTTCAAGCTTCAATGAGAACTGTCTTGTGTCTTTTTGTACTTGTAAAACTCAATAATTGCTATACTAGATCAGACCTAGCTCCTGTAATCAATATGCAAGAGACCTTCAATAATAACAATAATTTTTATTTCCAAAAAGAATGTTTTTATATAATATATATATATATATATATATATATATAAAAATAAAAAATCAAGTACAAGTGTATGAATGTGTTGAAGTTGCCACGAATAAAGGGTGTCCTATTAAAAAGTCAACTAACTCGAATTCGAAGGGCCTCTCTTCTATTGATTAGTCCACTCCTCCATTATTGCGTTCTTTTAGTCAATAATTTAGCCACCCCCCCAAAAATAAAAAAAGATGACGAGTCAATGTTTTCGACTGTGGCATTTGCTCTTCGTAATTGTTTGTAACCACTAAAAGTGGAAAAGTTCGAGATGAGAATGTAAAATTTGAGGTGATAGTTTAGACACAAGATTGTTGATTAAGTCATTTGAACAAAAGTAAAAAGTAATGAATTAGAGAAACAGTATAAAATAAGGTGGATTGTTTAGTCCACAATCAACAGCAAATTTGAATGATCTTGCAATCTGATTCCAATCTACTACATAGGGTTTATGATAATTGTATCAATTACTCAACGTTAATTTTCAACCTAAAATTATAACGCCTAAAAATAGCCAACTATTCAATTTTCGTTTGAGATAATTTATAGACGTCTAAAATTAAACCACAATTTATAATTTGACCACGCATCTATGTAAATTTGTTTTCTTCGCAATAAATATTCTCGTTACTGAAACTAGCATATGTTTGTTTTATGTCTATTTTTCAATTAATCATACATGTATATATATTTAATACAATGTATATACTATATAGTAGCTGATAGGAATTCAACTCGAGTACAAATTTAAGGCTGTAACATAAAGAGTAAACTTATTTATTTGTAAGAAAAAAAACTATAACATAACTAACGACATTTAAAACTCATATATAAGAATTGAAAGAATAATATTAAATGACCAAATAGAAAAAGAAAAAAAAAAGTGGAAGACGATGGAATATTATTTTTTTATATGTTAACAATAAAACACTGTTTTAAAGGGAAGTTAAAACATTTATTGGTGATAAAGATTGTTTGATGTGTGACATATTACCTTCATTTGGGAGTAATCCCTTGAGTTTTATACTACAATATTTTGCAATTTTCTTATCTTTATTTCTATAATCGTTTCTTTTGATTTAGTCCCTATTTTAGGGCTAGTCCGTGATGCCCTTAGACTTACATAGCCAAGGTTGCACATGCATTTTGCAAGAGCTTAGTCCAACATCCCATATGAATTGACCTTTCTTTGTGAATTATTTATTGTTTTTTTTTCATGATGTACAATAAAGCATTTGTACCTAAAGAATTGGAGGCTTACTAGGTGTTCAAATTTTATGCAATTTCAAATAATTTTCATGGCATCTTTGTTCTCCACCTTTCTTTATTTGCATTATCATACTTTACACTTCTATTTATGTTCATTCAATTTTTCCTTGTTTATATGGTCTAATCTAAAGGGTGATTTCGTTGGGTCGTAAATGAAGTAGGTGGGCCAGGGAAGAATATAAATAAATAACCTCATGGACCATTTCCTAATACATTGCATTACATGATTAAATACTCTTTCAATTATGCAAGGTTTTCTTTTTCTTCTTATTACTTTTAGTGGGAATATTGTGTTCCTAAATGTTTTCAATTTACATGTCATATTGTATGATAGAGCATTGCTTGCAAAGTGTAACCACTACTTGTCTGTACCTTGTGGAACTGAATTCTTGAGAAGGAATATCATAATTCAGGTTCAACTTGCAATTCCTCAAAGGTAGTGTACCAAAGATTTTATTTATATCATGGCAAAAAGAGACCTTTTGCAAAAGGTGTTTGGAGGCTTCCTCAACTAGACCATCATATAAATAATTATTTATTTGGCTTTTTAAATACTACGTGACTATTGTTTGAGCAATTCTATATTACTATTAACTTCATAAGAGCTTCTCAGCTGTATATTTATACCATAGAAATCAATATTTTTTTCTTTGAATAGTGATATAAAAAAACACCATAACAAATATGCTTCTCTTGATGATTTACTTATGTAATATTTTTTCTAAATTTTTGCCTTGTTATTTTAGTTTTTTTTTTTTTTTTTTTTTTGTAAAATTTGATTTTTAGAGTAGTATTAAGTTTATTCTTAAATCATGATGTCATCCAGTGCCCCAATTTAGTTTATATTAGTTCCAATTGGAATTCAATTAGTTCATTGGCATCAACCTCTTAGGAATGCCTATCAAAATCTTTTACTTAACAAATAGATATTTGAGTGGTCGATTGATCGTGAGCATATTTGGTACTAAATTATCGGAACGTGACAATTTTCGAGCCCTCATGTGTATTATCATATTTCACTTGTGATGTGATTAGGGTCGAGTACGATGCATTCTATTTTTTCGTAAATGATATAGTGTAATCGGTTAATTTAATTATATAGTATAGTTTCCTCAATAAAAGAAAAAAAATTATATAGTATAGTAGAATTTATAAAGCTTATACAATAACAATAGTTTTCAAAATAGTTTTAAATTTTAAAAAATTATGTAAATTATATAGTTTCTCTTTAAACTCTTTGTGTTTAAATATGTTAAATATTACCTAATCAATTAAAAAATAGCACAAACTAAGATAAGTCACCCCGCGGAAGATGGGGTACATATTTAATTTTAGTTTTAATTTTGAACTTGTTTTCATGTATAATTTGTCTTTATATAAACAGTTTTAAATTTAAACATTTAATAATTGAAGTTAGCTTATATATATAAAGTTATATAGCCAAAATATCAGTGTGGTAATCATCGGACTATTGTGAATCAAGTAAAAATCCCATTTAAAACACTAATTGTTTGCCATACCATATAGCCCCTCATTTTTGGAAGCAATTGTATTCAATTCTAGATCAATTACGTAATGAACTCCTATGAATTTTGTTTTCTATCAGTGTACAAAGTCAATGAGGTATTCCAAGCCAAGGGATCTCGAATTTAGCTGTACGAATTTGACCATGTCACCTTTTATTGTTATTCTTCAGGATTATGTGTCATCAAGCGGTGAGATACACAAGTACGAGACGAAACTACAGCAGAATATTGCATAAATATTATTTATACTAATTATGATGTATTTATGCCTGTTGGTTGTGAGGATAGACTTTTAATATATAAAATCCATTTACGCAAAGGAATTGTCCATATAAGGCATAAATACTCGATTACAAGCTTCCAAAACAAGTCAAGACCATTGCATTTCCGACAATTAGAGTAGAATATCATCAAGCTATTTATAAAGAAAAATAAAATCATATTGTGGCAATAATAGTAAATAAATAAAAATGTTATATCCAACCACGTACCAAAGTCTAAAGTTAGTAATTTGGGCGCTGCAACGAAGGCAAATGTTATCTGTTGTAGTAAGATCAAGATTATAAATGGTCGACGATTTCTACCAAAAACGCACCGTCGATTTTTGGAGCTTATTGGATGTTTTAGTTCAATATAAACATTTCACCCCTTTTTCCGCCGAAATTTGTTAATTTTTTCCCTAAAATTCAGTAATGTAGTTTTCAATTACTTCAATATAATCTACTGTCCCTAAATGAGTAAACACGCATGTAGCTCAGATGGTTATTGGTCTGCTCCTGAGCATATTCTGGTACTCTTGGTTCATATCTCTGATTATTTTTTTAGGAAGCATGGTCGGTGACACGAAATATCATAAAAGTTGCCACATATGGCGGAGGAAAACCGTGATTATAAATATATGAATAAAACAGAAATCACTGGTAAAAGAATGCAATAAACACAATAAACAACGGACGCTAGGTAGCCGTGCATGACCTCAACTCGCAATTATCAGCTCTAATGGCCTCCTCCAAGCAAGCGCGACTAAACTCAGCCAAGTCGAAGGCGAGTGATGGTTAACCGCATAGCGCGCTAAATTATGCGCATCGACATTACAAAGACAAGAGATATGAATAATGCTAAAAACCTCAACATCCCTCACCTCTCTGAAAAATGTGGTGCAAGACGTCCCAAACTCTGTCGCTGGCGTCGCGCATTTCTCGTCCATCCTCACCACCCCCAAGCAGTCAGACTGGATCTCCGCTCTCCTGCCATCATGCTGCACTAGCTCTATGCCACAGAGGACTGCGTACGCTTCCGCAAGCTGGGAGGAAAATCCTCTAGTAAGGAAAAGCGTACGTGAGGGATCACCTCGTCGGTGTGGTCTCGCACAATACAACCAACACTGAAGCTTCTACGGTCGCAAGCTAGTGCCGCATCGACATTAATCGAGAGGGTCTTGTCCCTTGGGGGGGGGGGGGGGTCCATCTGGGGGTCTTCGTCCAACTGAAACTGCTCTATACTCCTCTAGGAAGCTCACCGTCCACTGAACTAGTTGTGAGTGACTCCACGCAGATCTCCCAGCTAAGACATTGTTCATGTAGTTCCAAAGTTTCCAAATAATAGTAATAAATAACTCATGAAAACGAACATTAAGAACCTCAGTCGCTCTAAGCATAGTGTCAAAAGCGTCGCCGTCTCTGAAAGGAGGGAGGATGTGGTCGAAGCCCGCATCCTTCCAGACACTCCTGCTCCACCTGCAACCCCAAAACGCATGAAAAACTGTCTCTCTCGCTTCCAGCTGTTGTCAGAGGTGATACTCTTCTGGAAAAAAATTCCATATAACCAACGTTTGTAAAAAAATTGATTAATAATTATAAACAAAAATAAATCGGTAAATATTACCCAAAAAGTAACAAACTAATATGAGTTATTAACAGTCACGTCATACTAAATGGCTATTTAATAAAACAATGGTCAAACAACAATATCAATGTTTCATTTGTTTATTTAGAGAAATTTTTGTATTTATTCTAGTTTAAAACTTAATATTCATTATGTTAAATTCCTTATAATGTTTAACAAGTTATCTTGAAAATACAGTTTTAATTAAGTTTTAAGCCCACATTTTAATATATTATTCAGATTTTATAAATATTATTATTATTTTAATTTTTGTAATCTTAAATTTTGATCTTATTTATATGTATGAAATTTATTATTAAATTATGCAGTTAATTAACATTTTTTTCGTCGATTTTTTTGTACTTTTGTTGAATTCCCGTCCGACCAACGACTTTTTTTGTCGTATTCGGTTAACTATATCTCCGTATTTTGAAATCATTAATTTTTCTTGTTGTGTATACAGAAAAATTTGTGGTTCGTAATTTGGTATAGGAGCGAGAGTGGGTATCGGGCTTTCGGTATTTTCTAAATTTAGAAATTGAGAAAGGTTTAACCAATTTTTTGGATATTGGTTATCGGTATATGAATTTGGTTGATGAACTTTTTCTCGATCGGGAGACGGTATGAGAAAGCAAGAATGTTCCCGAAATTTCTTCAGCGAGATGATTCCTGAGACATAATAAAAACTTAAAAAATTATATAAAACTTGTGGAGAGATTTTATAAACTTAAGATAAATTTTAGAGAGATTAGAGAATTTGTAAGAATTGTAGTGAGATTTTCGGATAATTTGTAAAATTCGTAATGGAATTGATTGTATTTATAGAAGAATTCTTGGATTGGGGTTATAGTGTAATAACATACAAATTATTACACCTATTGGATTAGAATATTGTACTTTTTTATGCCCGGGATTGCTTCATGTGTCAACGTTCTTTTCCACCCCCAATGGATGCATGCTTTTCGAAGCCCACCGCAACTATTAAAAATTCCTTCCAACTTTGACACAAAACTTTTGTTCACGCGCTGCGTGTCGACTTCCGCAGTCTGTCGTTTGCCGCATGCTAGCAAAAGGAATCATTCTTTTTGTCATTCTGTGTACCGAGAAGCCGGGATGAGGCTCTAGGCATCTTGGCGTATTGATAATTTTAACAATAATAATGGTGAAACTAAAAGTAAATAATAAACATTTTATCCTTTGAAAAAATAAATAAAAATGTGTTTTTAGCATCAAATTTTGGATATATTATCTACTATTATACATTTTATAAAAATTTATCAATATTTTAAAGCTAATTATATGAGTGAACTTAAATTTTCATAAGTTTTTTATATGAATATATAACTATCTAGTCGTTTATTTGTATATAACCCATTTCATTATTTAACTAATATATATATGTCACGATCTTAAAATACTGTTCATACGAGTTTTCTCTGTTTCAGGTCTATTTTTTTCACTCTCTCACGATCATTTCATCTTCTCTCATCACCGCCGGCCTCTCCTAGCTAACTTTGCGTCGTCGGTCGTTCTCAGTCCTTCTCTGTCGCGACGGCCGAGAGCTCCATCGTCGGCCACCGGTTCTATTCGACGTCTTCGAGCGTGGGAAAACATGAAGAACAACCTCATTTTTCACAAATCAAATGTGAGTTTTAATCCGAATTTGGGAGTTTAAAGTTTTTAAGTTCTTTGTTTCGTGATGTAGGATTTGGTATGGAATTTGATATTTAAGGGTTTTGGTTGATAGTTTATACAGATTTAATCCTAAATCAGAGACAACAACAACAAAGATTCGTATTGTTAAAGACTGGTCTTCTTCGGTTTTTTTAAGAAAATGATTCAACCTTTGTATTGTTTTTTATGGAACAAAATAATAATGAAAAAAGTGTATCAAGCACACTCAAAGATTCGTGTAAAATGTTAAGATCATCTTAAATATTGGGTTCAAACTCAGCTTTGAAGGGTATTTGCCTTTTGTAATCATGTTTCTGAATAGAGAAACTTCTGTTAGATTCTCACTCTGAATTTTTGTTTGAGGTCTATATGTCATATTTTCACAGGTCCGCATGTGGGATATTTCTTTAGGGTCTCCTCTTGATACTTGTGAACTTGGAGAAAAGGTGATTTAACTGTTCTGTGTTTGGGATTTCTGCTCTAAAGTGTTCATGCTTGGTTAAATATTGACAATTTTTTGGCAAAATGATGGGATTGTTACATATTTTATCCAGTAATTCTCTATCGAATATTTATGAATTCTTCAACTTTGTTTCTGTAGGCAAGACTTCCAGAGTCAAATGGTATACAACCAGAATGCCATGATGCAGTCACTGACATATGCACTATCGCAGACGGTACTCTTCTTGCGGTAGCTATCCAAGAGTAAGTTCAATAAGATTTTTCGGCATCTGTATTCTTGCACAAGTATCTCTGATTGATGTGTATATATTTATCAGTATTGTAACCCGAATTAAAATATCTCGATGCAGTGTGCAAGGAATTATGTTGTTAAACTGTAATGTTTCTGCTCCAACACTCTCCTTTTCCAAGGTATCAATATTACTATTAGCTATTGTCAAATATTATGTTTAAAATTATTTGTGAAATTGATTAAAAAGCAACTTCTTGGAAATCATTTCGAAATTAGTGCTTAAAATAGTGAGACTAACTGTATTAGGTACATATATTAGGTAAATCAGAAAATCAAGAATCATTTTAAAGCATTCAGAAACCCAATATTTGGATCTTCCTGCTGCGGTTCATGAGGATACTAAGTTACAAAGTTGATTTGGCCACCGTAAATATTGTACTTTTAATGTTTAGACATTTATCTAGGAAATGTAACTAAGGTTAGGGTGTGGGCATATTTCAGTTATAAGGAAGAAGAAGATAATATATAAGGATAGAACAAAATGTAATTTGAAAAGAAAAAATATCGATTTCTTTTTATCGATGAGATACAACACTATAATTATAATATTTAAAGCAAGATGTTGACAATGACCTTTCTCGAAATCAACTAGCCAAACTTTCTATTGCTCCCAAAAAACACCACACCAAAAAGCTAAATACAAGAATCAATGGAGACAAGGACCTGCAAAAATGAAATGGAAAATATATTTACATTTCTTTCATCGGCAGATTCATAAGTTAAAAAACAATGTACTGTGCCATTTGAAAAAAATAAAACTTCCAAGTAGTGCATAAGGTCATGACGGAACAGGTTTTAGTTGTTAGCTCTCTAAAACGCATACTGTAATTAAGAGAGAAAACTGAAGTGATGAAACTAATAAACAAGAGAAATAATTAACGAAACTGAAGTGAATTCATCAAGTAAATCTTGATGGTTGTTGAACAGTGTTGCAACCTGAGTATAGTCGGGAAAATAACATTCGTCAATAAAAAGGAATGACAGAAATAAGATAGATAATAAATAAATAAGAACAGTTCTAACCTCCTCATAAACTGCGTTTACAATTTTTAAATATTGTTCATAAGAGTATATCTGACCTTGATAAATGACACTAAAGCACATTGTTCAAATTGTAGCAGGGTCTTGCAAAGGATAAGTATGAGAGAAACTTTGTTTTATCCGTGGTTCCTCCTGTTGAACCAAACTTGCAAAGGGATATTACTTCCAAAGTAAACATCTCATATTTGTATCTTAGATAGTTAATTTAAATTTCCATAATTCCTTCAAAATTGCTTTTAAATATTTTAGTTTTACTGACTTCTTATATGCTCTATCATATCATACATAACTTTTTTAATACTTCGTCAGCTGCAGCATTTGCATTTTTGTATGTCATCCTTTTTCAAGGAATCAAATATCGATTATGTCATTGTTATTTTTCTTTACGTTTTCTGAGCTATAAATTCATTACACATATTATAGACATTGAAGAATTTGCTGCAAACTGCTTGTATGGTCACTGAGACGGAGAACTTGTCTGTGTAAAATAGTTGTTCTGCTAAACATGCTGTAAAAATGGGAAAGAGAAAAAGTTGTACCTATGTTTGGGGAAATTTGGATGTTGTCCACCAACCAAAATTCCTATGTATTTATGAGTTTTCTTTCCTAGGTGTAAGTGAATTCTATTTCGTATGAGTTTTTAAACTGAGCTTACCTTATACGCTGTGAAGTTGGGAACTGGGATGAGCATACTGATCTCAAATAGCAATCCTGCATTAGTACCAACATTTTCCATCCTTTCATGCAGATATCTTCTCAGTTCTTATCAAGAGGTATAATCACGTGACTCTGTTTCCTTTTATTTTCAGGTTATTGTGTTGCGCACTTTGAACCGACCAAGATTAAGCGTCGCCGTAGATTCCTTTCTCAACGCAAGTTGTTTACAGTGTGATCATTGATGTGAACCTTATTTATTTAAATTTTCTATTTGTTTTAGTGCTAACTCTGTGGTCACCTCTTTTAGAAACAATATTAAGCTATGTGGTCAACCACATCTTGACATTTAACATTGGATGACATTTACGGTCACGATTTAAAAATACTTTTCAAGACCCGGGAACGTATCTAGCGTCAGAGCCTTTGTTTGAGGTTCGTTGTATTTTCAAGTATTCGACCAATCCCTTTCTCTGATTATTATAATATGCATTCTCACAAGTATATACTCTTTGAACTTGTGGCAGGAAAAAAATTACGTTGTTATGTACAACCCTTCGAAGGATAAGGTTTATGCGTTGTTCAAGGATCAGATAAAGTCATATGACAATTTGAAAGCAACATCTCATGTGAGACAATAATTCTCATGTTTATCCACAGCAACGAATATAATATGCATCTCTTCTGTCTGTACTTGTACTTAATGTTTGATACATGCGTAACGATCTACTGTAGGCTCATGTGCTCTTGCATTTCTTGAAATCATCGAATGGAAGTAAACTCGGGACTCATGATATTCAAGGATATGGTGAATCCGCGCTCGTGTAAAGAATTTTCAGCTTCAGCGTCGTTTGTACATCTTCGATCTCCCACGTGCGAAGCACGTTCACTATATATATATAAGTCACAATATATGAAGAAATATTCGAAGTTGTAATTGTTTGGCTCCTTTCATAATGTGCCAGGAGGTAGCCATAATTTACAGGTCTAACTGATTGTTGGTTTCATAAAAGTTGAACTAATTAATTAGAATATAAATTTAGTTGAGTTTTGCTATGAGTTGTTTATGAATTGGTCTTATACATATATACTAAGTGATTACGATAAAGAAAAATTATTGCTAATACAAAGTCTGTACAGATCAAGTGACGGTGATTCATTGTTTAGCACAACTGTATCTGTACTATTTTTAAGAACGTATTTTGATAAAATAACATTAATACATCATATATATGTGTTTAACAATTGACACCACGAATTTGTAAAAGTTGGCATGTGTTTATAAGATGCACAAAATTGTCAAAATTTGCTGAGTTGTATGTAGATTTAATTTTCCATTTATATATTCAATGATCCAAGTTATAGTATTTAATCAAAGGACCATTTAGATGACGAGTATATAGTATATGACTTGTCCCTCATCCTTTCGGTAACAAAAGGGTTGCAAAAATCTCTATATACATGACCCTTTTTATTTTAACATAAGAGGCACGCTTGATAAAACTAAAGGAGTTCTATACATATAAAAATATATACACATATTTATATATATGATGTGACGTTGGTGAAAATAAAGTGCACGGTCGACAATGTACTTGTACGTTAGCATAAACACATAGGTGATGAGTGATGACGGTGTGTTAAACATTTCAAGCTATTAAACGTTTCAAGCTATAGTTAATTAAGTAGTACTTTACTATATTTTTCTGTTGTTAAATATTGTCATCTATCGGTTCAACGTACAAGCGTCGTACGATAAAAGGCATATCAACTAAAATTTGTTTCACACTATAAAAGGGAAAAAAGTAGTGATTAATCAAATACGAAGAGATTTTGGGAATCTCCATCGTATTCCAACTCTTAACATATCGCACCCCTCAATTAAAGATTATTTGCTTACGCATGAATATATCGACGAGTAAATAAGAGAAGAACGACTAATCTTTTTAATTTACATTGTTACAATTTTTCATTAGCCCCCTAAACGAGTTTTTTTTTCAATTATCCCAAAAACTAGATTCGTCAATTTCGATGAACGAATCGCACGTAAGTTAAAATAGTAAAAAATATATAGTTAACGTTTCTCAATATTCATAAGGGGGTGAGCAACTCAAAAAATGCTGATTTCAACTTAAATAAGTCAATTTTGTTCTATAATAGAAGTCTATGTTGTTCTAGACGTTGATGTACGGAAAAGGACTCTTCCGTATTCCAAAGTCCAAACAATAAAGGTCCCTTAATTTAGAATTCACACTCATTTATCTTTCTCCTTTTGTTTTTTTAATTTTCCTTTTACCTAATAAGATAAAATTAAACCGAGTAAAAAGAATTTGGAAGTGGAAGAAATAGAAGGACCCACAAACGTGTAAAAGCACGGAAGAGTCATATACGACGACTGCCAGTGGCGTTACCTTTAATTTAATTATTTATTTATTCATAAATTTTTCTTTGTGGGTCCCACCACAATAAGGGGTCAAAATTCTAAGGTCCTTTGAAAATAAATCAACAACCTTGCTTCCTTTTTTCAATGCCCTCAATTGAATACTTTCTTTCAATTAGACAACTCGTAGTTTCATTTTTCAAAAAAACCTCATCATGATTAATACTTTCGAAACCTTTTTTTTTATAATTAAATACATCTTTATCAAATTACGCATGTATATAGACGTGTAGATCCACCGTCTTGTTTTTCAACTCAAAAACCAAAATAATAAATTTAACATTTATTTTTTTGCTTCCTAATTATTAAATATAATAAAAACAAGATATATTTATTCATGTTCTCACGTCTATTGTTGAGGAGATATTAATTAATAAGTCAACTTGTCGTTATGTATGCTAATTATACATCAAGGGAAGCTTTTTTATTTTCTTTAATATACATGTATTGTTATTTAAAATAATTTAGATCGCGATCATAGTCGATTATCAGTTTTTATAATTGTTTGACTTCAAATAAAACGAATTAAATTTATTAATGAATTGACAATTATTGCAAATAATGTAGTTTTATTCCAGCAAAAAAATTTCTCAAAATTACACCGCAACATGTCATTTATTTTTAATCATGCCAACTTGATGCAGTATCAAGCATGCTAACATATTTAAAATGAATTGATGTATTTTTCGCTGCTTTCTCTATTATGATTGGTTATAATATTATCTTTTATATGATAGAAATGGTCATAACCAGTTCCACGAGCTTATTATGCCCGTGGCATTGACCCGTTCTGAAATTTATTTATTTTTCATTTTTTATTTATAATTCATAATTATTTTCAGATACGTGTGCCCATGAATTCCTATAAAATATTATTTTTTTAATTTACGATGCCTCCTTAATCTTCAAATAGTTACTACTTACTACAAACTTTTAATTTCCGCTTTTCTGAGACGGTATTTGACTACGTCACTAATTCAGGGTGTGAATAGCATGCATGTAAAGTATGTTTATATATATATATATATATATATATATTTCGCACAAGGTAATAAATTAGGAATTAAAATATTTAGTGTAGCATTTTCTTTTGTAACAAAGTATCAAAAAAAGGTTTAATATATAGTGTAACATTTTCTTTTGTTTCACTCTTTTTGGACGTCATTAGTGCAGAATGTCGCTAGAGATGCAAATCCACGTGATAACTAAAAATTTCATAGAAAATTTAGTAGAATGGAGCAAAAGTGTTTTTGCAATCATAAACATAAAAACTGTAAACAAGAAAAGAAAAAAAAAACTCTTGTGAGCATAAGATAAACAGCTTTAAACAATATATACGGGACATCTACCAATATATCTCAATGCAGAAGATGACATGAATTTTTCAAAAAAACACATTTTTAAGTATTTGAAGAAAACAAGAATATAGAAATGCAGTGTGTACTCAATTTTTTCTCAAGAGCTAAAAACATAAAGATCTTTAAATATAGTACATTGTATATTATAGTACGGGTTATTAGGTAATATAGCACTTTAAACATAAAAGATTTTCAAAAACCCAACATTTGTTTAAATTTTTGTTAATGATCATGGTAAAGTTTAACCAAATTTTTTAGATTATTTTAACTCAAAAATTTACCCAATAATGATGTGACTATTAAATGAGCGAAAAATTTATTGGGGAAACAGTCAAAAAGAAATTTGGTTAAATTTAACGTGACCATTAACTAAAGTTTAACCAAATGTTGATCATTTTGAAAAAAAAATATTAGACGTTGATCATTCCGCCAATTTATATATCACTTACCCATTATTGTGAAACTTCACGATGAAAATTTAACAAAAATTTCTTAATTGTTAAAATGAGATATTCGATGACAAGTTAATGGGATTTATTTGAGGTGATATATTTTTTGTATTTGAATTGAGAAATATAGGTGTTGCATAGAATTCATCGAGATCTTGTGTTAAATATTTTATTAGTATTATTCGTTATGTGAGGAAAAATCTTATATATATATATATATATATATATATATATATATAAATAAATAAATAAAAATATCATGTGAAGCGCTGTCAATTTTTCCATCAGGGTATCTAAAATCAAACCACTTCATATGACACTACATATAAAAACTCTCGTTCTTTATCCATAACCTAACAAAATCTTAATTTTTATTATCCTATAAACCCAATATGAAGTTGCTACTAACTATTGAAACACAAGATAAAATGACGTGTCAACTAATTGATCATCTCAGTTTCATCAGTTATATAATTATATTTTTTATTATTTTAATTTAAAGTGAAGAGAGCATTATCTCGTTCGCAACTTGAAAGGCAAATCAAAACATGCACTTTATCACATTTAAGGAACAAAAAGACCAAAGGAGATTCAAATTTGTACACAAAGAGATGAACAACTTGATCTGATTAGTCATGGCATTAATAATGTGATTTGCAATAATTTTTGTGCACCATTTAGTGTTTAGGTCCAAATATGCATGATGACATGTGCCTTTAGATTCATGCCATCTTTACATAATGGAGTTAAGAAGGAAAAATAGAGGGTGTATAGTAATATAGTTGTGCAAAATCTCATTAAAAGTGATATATATCTTACCGAGAATGAAAGAGGAAAAATGTATTTGTCACCAATAATGGAGATATTATAAATCGCAGATATAACCTGATTTTAAAAGTGGTCATATCCAATTATACACTAATTACAATGGAGATACAATAAACCATTAGAAGGTCGTCAAAATTTAAATGAATATGCAATGACCGGATATTGCACCTAAAAGTACACTACATGTATGGTGTGTATATCTCCTTCAAAAAAAATATGGTGTGTATATATATTTACTAATTAGACTGAGCCTTCAATCCTTTATTCGACATTAAAGGTGATGATATTATATATAACGATAATATAAAGCCACTACAAAAAAGTATATAATTTATCTATCCCTTGTACGCCAAAAGGGAAAAATCTAGGTGTACAACTTGTACTGTCTGCAACGTATACAATACAACCCTTTAAATTTCAATCTTTAAATAATTAACTTTTTACAAATGTATTATCTTATTTTATACTTATATACATCGAAAGAACTGAAAAAAAAAAAAACAAAGAGAAATTGCTGTGAAATTTATCATATCATAATGCAAGTTGGCGACAGAAAATATAAATAAGGGAAAATAGTCCATCGGCTGGGACCCACTCTCCACGACGAGAGAGCGCAGAGCCTTGTTTACACATGCAATCAGAACGCGACACGTGTAACATAACAACGACGGTGATCGACTCAGTTTCCACAATAGGCATATGACTGCATCACCACGCGTGCTCGACGTGGCGCGTGGTATATACACTCCTTTGGGGTCACTGTTCCGTTTCAAAGCTTTCCATCCAGTGGCTCTCGAATCTATAGAACAGTCACCAATCACGGTTCTCCACGTAATGACGCTCCTTAACGTATATAAACATCTCTCTTTTTTCATCCTTATGTTCGTTTAGAAAGAAAAAAAATACATATCATTCTTTTACTTAATGGCTTGTGCATGGTGTCAACAACTACTATGTTGAATTAGTAGCAAATTTTCCTAAAAAAAAAAAATAGTTGCATATTTAATTTATATACATAAACTAATGAACTTTTGGATTTAATAATCTCCCATGTACATCAAAAAAGAAGTTTTGGATTTGAATTCTCTACACTACAGAAAATGCCTTTTTTTTACATGGACGTATATTTTTTTTTAGTTTAATGTCTTTATACTAAATCATTAAGTTATATAATATTGTTTGTATTTTCACAGTTAATTAATATCGTACAATCTTGTCAGAAAGTAACACTTCTATAAATACTCTTACCCTTTGATATAAATAAATAAACTACTATTTTTTTAACTAAATAAATAAATAAAACCACGACTATTACCCTTTTATTGAACATAGACCTAGTAGTATTGCCAATTAGATTAGACTAGTATGGTATAAATATGCTTAATTATTCTTTTCTATGGTTTTTGTGTCGTTTGATTTAATTATTTAATGAAAAAAATAACATAAACTACGAAGATGAGTGTTTATGTATTATAATTCAGATGATTACATTAACTTTAACACTAAAAACGAAAAAAATGATTCCCTACAAATAAGGATGAGCTATTGAATGTTTTTGCCAGTGTTGAAATATTTCAGACCTAACATCTAATAATGCACGAGTTATATGCTTTTTTATAATGTCTCTTGCAGTTTTATAAATTTTATAACCCCAAGAATAAATTAGGTTTTTTTTCGCTCAAGTTATTTTTTGTTGCAACAACTTGGTTAAAAACATTTTTGTTTTCTCATGCTTGAATGATGTTTATGGTTTAAAATATCACGTTAGCTACAATTTTAATGCTACGCGTCGTGCACTATGAGTCTTTGCTAAACATACTTAAGAGGAGATTGTTAATTACTTGCGGAATGTTATGTTATTTCATTTTATTTTGTTTATTAAATAAGTTATTATGTAAGCTATTCCGATCTTTATGTTGTTGAATCTAGAAACATATTCCTAAAATTTAAAAAGATTTTTATGATTCAAATAATATTTAAGCCGAATTTGATACTTTTTTAGTTTTGGGGTTGCAACGGTCGTTAATGTGGTTAAGAGTACATAAGTCATTTGTTTGTATATCATATATTAGCATACGAGTTTAAGTGTATATACCGCATTGTCTCCGATGAAACGATCAGAGGATAATATGATCATTACATATCTAAAATGAGCAAGATCGTAATTTATCGAAAAGTAACGAATACAACTACTCGAGACAGAGTTTACGAGTCTGATTACGTTTGTATCTATTCTGATTAACAGTAAATTACACTTACGACGAGACACCTTATTTTTTAGAGTAGGTGTTCATCCTCCAACTAGATAATCAATTTTTGTGTCTTTTATAATTATGCTTTATTACATATTGTTGTTATTGTATGATCTAACCCTCATAAATTAATGAAAATTTATTATTCCAATTTGTATTAAATAACTCATTATGGATATGTATCTTAGTAATTTCAGGCTGTGGATTTTATCTCAAATATAAGATAATCAACATTGCGCATATGTTTGCTTATAAAATCAGGACTTCTTTGTTTTCCGGGATTTTTTTTGGCTTAGCAAATTTCTAATGGAGTTGTTTAGTGATTTTCCAAGATTTTTCTTAGGGTTTTCCATTTCTTCCTTTTATGTTCATTTATTTATTTTGTACGTCAGTCAATAATGAATTAATCTCTATTAATTGCCTAAGCACCATTGCAACTTTTGGATCTCTAAACTGAAGTGAAAGTGGAAATCCAAAAAGTTCAACGGAGTTCAATTTCTTTTCTAATTCTTTTCCTTTCCCAACTGTCACTCAATATATATAAATATTAAGTGAAATGTCACCTAGAATTAAAATGCAATAAATGGCTGCTCCAAATCACAAATGGCCCTAATATGAATGGCCCTTTTAATTGAAGTTATTGCTTCCAATGGAACAAAATAATTAGTATGAGAAGGAAGGAAGGTAAACAATCATATAATATATCACTTCCCCCAAAACAAATATGGAGACCATCTAGAGTCAGCAGAATCTATATAACTTAAAACGACGTGATACTTCCTAAATGACATTATTGAATTTGTTTGACTATTCACATTTTAAAAATTAAAAATTCAAATTTTTTACCATAGAGTGTAATGGCGATATCTAAGTGGAAAATCACATTATTCCCTCCTAAATAAAACTATGAGTAATTTCTTAAATACATATCATACTAGAAGAACACCGTGTAATGGCACTTAAGGCATTGATATTTATACTTCAATGGGATAACTCTGATTCTTAAACTTTCTATTAATTTGAAAATAATTTAGACTTTGTTTGACATATATGTTTTATGCCGAGTACCCTAAAGTTAATAGATCATGAGCAATTAAGTTATTCATATTTTTTTTTCATTGAAATTAACTTTAAGAATTATGATTTGAAACAACTTAGTCCAAACTATGGATGTAATTAACTCCTATATTTTAGAAGTAATACATGTTAACAATAGGTAGAGTAATAGTTAAACCATCAAAGATGTAAAAAAAGTCACTACTGGTTTTAGTGTTTTCGACTTGATTACTCGTCGAAGTATATAAATGTAAAGAATTTGTTTTAAATATTTATAAGAATTAGTAGTCAAAATTTATGAATATTTTGATATTTTTTTTTATTGATTATTAAAGTAATATAGCTATTACATAAAAAGGTTAAAGTGCGTGCTCTAAGATAATAAGAAGAAAAAATAATTTGAATATTTCACTTACCTGCGGGTAGAACATTTGATAAAATTACATTAATTGTCAAGTTTTTATGCTCTTTTCGCTTATTTCTCATAATCATATATCATAAATATGTACAATTTATAGTAAATTAGAGCACTAATTTATAAATAAAATCATGAGACGGTATAAGAACATAGGGAAAAAAATGGACATCCACGTCTATACGTACATTTTCATACGACATTGCAATACTTGTAGTTTAAATTTTTCTTTATTTCACCGCAGACCCACAGTAATACTATGGACCAAACCCGCACTAAATGGCACCTCGGAAACTGAACACCCAAGTTGGTCGTCACCGTCCACTAGTCAACACTCCACGCGCCGAAGGAGACGCGTGGTAATACTTGTGGGCTCCACAAATAGTAGTCCGGTGGGTCCTACCCGGTAACTCTCAACAAATAAAATAAAAAATCTGAAATATTAAATTTCGCCCCTATTTTTATTTTGTTGAGATGAGATAATTTCCCTTCTTTTTTATCTTCATCATCGTATCGAGACTTTTCAATAAAAATTAAAATACTTTCTTTCAGTGGAGATTCTATTCCATTTTAATTTTTCCTTATTTTCATTATATTTTTCCGCGTCAGTTAATATATTCTGACCCCGAAGCGATCTCTCTCCCTATAAAACCTCTGTTTTTAGGTTTTGTGAAAGAAATCGCCCAAGTTTCTCTCTCATTTCTCTTTCCCCTCTCTTTCTCTCTCTCCTCTGCGAGACCTTCGTTCTCGGGAGCTTTCAGCCATGGGAGGAATTACTCTGGACGAGATCAAGAATGAGACCGTTGATCTGGTACAAACAATCTCTCTCCGTCTCTGTTTTTGTTTAGCTTATTTCTTCATTTATGATTTCAACATATTCGACTATTTGCTCGCTGATAAAATTAACTAAGAACACTTTTGAGGAGTGCAAATCTGGTTTGGTTTTGCTGTATATAGCTTCGTGTTCGTTTTTCAGCTACTGTAGATTTCATTTTTACTCTTTCGTTGCGTTGTGGTATCGATTGGCCAAAAGTAATTTATTTCGGATATCATATCAATATATAAAGCTCAGTGCTAGGTTTACATGCATACATATGATTTTTAATATTATTATGCATCTTTCCAAGGAGATTGATACTTTTGTTGTCAAATGCATTTTTTTTCGTTTTTCATATGTTTCGATGCTAATTCAAGGATTTTTCACTCAATAGCTTCTTTCTTCACTCTTCAGTCGTTATCAGGTCGCTAAATTATTATAATTTTAAATAGAGACAAATCTGTGTATTTAAGAGCAGAAAAAAGGCGCCTTACGGGTTCTGCTGAACAAAAAGTTTATCTCAAATCGTCAGTCTGAGTCTAGATGTTTTGATTCCGTTAAACAACCGATGAACTGAGAATATATTCTTAATAGATGTATTTCTTTATTTCAATTATTTTCTCTGTTAAAACAATAAAGTCGTCGGTTTAAATGACGGCGACAAATGGAGATCTTTTTGTGAGCCTGAAGCTTCGTTTAGGCCACGTGGTCCACATCGACCGGTTCCACTAGTAAACGGCTTCGATTATGTAACTTAAATTTTAAGGCTGTTGTCGATATTTGTTATGAAAATTTATATATTTAATTACGTATTTCTCAAAGAGTGAAATATGTACCCAATCACATGGAATCCGCGGCTGTGACAACGCAACCCTTATTTGCCGAACGTGGCTGGGAAAAGAAAGATGACTTTTTTAATCATTTAATTATTGTCTTAAAATCTTCGTACGCTTTTTTTATTTTGTCTTACGCGCCATTTAGATAGGTGGTGACACGCGCGTGTTATTCGCTTTGTCTTTTTGAAGACCCAAGTTTGATTTTTGTTTTCTGGTCATAAAATCCTAAATTAGGTCACAGTTTGTCCCAAATTTCTATGCCTAATGACTTCGTGATATAAACCTTTGGTTTTTGTGTTTCTATTCTCCCAAAGAGAAAAGAGAAGTTAGACTTTTTTCCTTTTATTTGGTGTGGTTTTTTAGTTTTGTTTTAAGTATTTATTGGCAAAAGAAAAAATTCGGTACGAAAGGTACCACGGATGGTACGCTTATCACGGATCCCAAAATATTGAAGTCAAAGTTTTCCGAGAACTTGACAAAATAAAACAGTAAACTATTAAACGTAAACGCATGACTCTGTTTACCTTAGAAAATAAATATACAAAGAAACGTGTATTTTCCATTTTTTATTAATATTTTAAACAAACAAGTAACTTATGTTACAAAGAGAAACAATAGATCACAGGAGACAAGGCTTCTGAATTGAAGGAGAAGCGAAATGAAATTAATAGGAAATGTTTTCTACCGTTATGTTTGAATTTTATTTTTTATAATTTTATAATACGTGATCTAATCTAGGGAATTGTAGCTACTTTGACTAATTGATTACTGTTTTATAAAATTATTAATTGATATGCATTTATTTTGAACGGTGAAATATTGACCCTGAGAAAATATCGCACTAAAAACTTTAGAAGTCTATACCTTTTTCGGTTAAATAAGTTCACATGTGTAACTGTATAGCTAAAGTCAAGGCGCTCTTTTATTGTGCCCGTGACACAGTCTCTGGCCTGTGAAAATTAGTTGGTTTGGAATTGGTAGTTGTTATGTTGTCTTGTGGGTTTCCTAGATTTGTGTACCCAGCCAATTTAATTCATGTAGCAATATTATATCTTCTCTATGTCACAAAAACAATAGCATTCTAATCTTTTAATCCTTGACCAATCAATGCCGGCCGTTAGAACGAGGAGTGTGACAAATAACAATCCGCACAATCTATGCTTCATTTAAAATTAGTTTGGTGTGACCAGTAATTTGATGTCGAAATTTTCTATGATGTATTACAATTAAAAGAAATTAAATATGGAGTATAGGTAATCCTTGCTTGAATTTCTTGATTTAACTGACAGGCATGAGAAACTTGGGACTGGGGTTTGATTGCTCTTTTATTGTGGTAACAGGAACGGATTCCGATGGAGGAAGTGTTCGAACAGTTGAAATGCACAAAAGAAGGGCTGTCCTCCGACGAAGGAGCCAACAGGCTCCAAGTTTTCGGACCCAACAAATTGGAAGAGAAGAAGGTTTGTTATTTTCAGATGTACCTTGCTAGTCGAGGATCGTGTTTATCTCCTCAATATCAGCATTGGATGAATATGTGCTTCTCGTCTTTTGAAACAGGAAAGCAAAGTTCTCAAGTTCTTGGGATTTATGTGGAATCCTCTTTCATGGGTCATGGAAGCTGCTGCCATAATGGCCATCGCCTTGGCAAACGGCGGTGGAAGGCCTCCGGATTGGCAGGACTTTGTTGGTATCATCGTCCTTTTGGTCATCAACTCCACCATCAGTTTTATCGAAGAAAACAACGCTGGTAATGCTGCAGCAGCTCTCATGGCTGGTCTTGCACCGAAGACTAAGGTAAAAAAAGATAACAATCCTTTCTTTCTTCTTTAAATTGATAAAGGGCGATATTGCACTTTAAATCTGTACTTATGCGCTTTGTTCGGCATGAATTTCAGGTTCTTAGAGATGGTCGATGGAGCGAACAAGATGCCGCTATTTTGGTTCCTGGTGATATAATCAGCATCAAATTGGGTGACATTGTTCCTGCTGATGCTCGTCTTCTCGAGGGTGATCCTTTAAAGATTGACCAGTCTGCTCTCACCGGAGAATCCCTTCCCGTCACCAAGCATCCCTCGGAAGAAGTGTTTTCTGGATCCACGTGCAAACAAGGAGAAATCGAGGCAGTTGTTATTGCCACGGGTGTTCACACCTTCTTTGGCAAAGCTGCCCATCTGGTGGATAGCACCAACCAAGTTGGACACTTCCAGAAAGTTCTTACTGCCATCGGTAACTTCTGTATTTGCTCGATCGCCGTCGGTATTGTGATCGAGCTTATTGTCATGTACCCGATTCAGCACCGCTCGTACAGGGACGGGATTGACAATTTGCTTGTTCTCTTGATCGGAGGAATTCCGATTGCCATGCCAACTGTCTTGTCCGTCACGATGGCTATTGGTTCCCACAGGCTCTCTCAACAAGGAGCTATTACCAAGAGAATGACTGCCATCGAGGAAATGGCTGGCATGGATGTCTTGTGCAGTGACAAAACCGGAACTCTGACATTGAACAAGTTGACGGTTGACAGAACCCTGATTGAAGTTTTTTGCAAGGGCGTTGAAAAGGAATATGTCATCGTTCTTGCAGCTAGGGCTTCAAGGATTGAAAACCAGGATGCTATTGATACTGCCATTGTTGGAATGCTTTCAGATCCAAAGGAGGTAAGCCTGAAAATATTCTTTTTAAATACTTCTATTGATTGTGGTAAAGGTCTCCTAATCAAGGATATTCTCTGATAATGTGTCTCATACATAGGCAAGAGCTGGTGCTAGAGAGATTCATTTCCTTCCATTCAACCCTGTTGACAAGAGAACTGCTTTGACCTACATTGATAATGATGGAAACTGGCACCGGGCTAGCAAGGGAGCTCCGGAGCAGGTAAATTTGTTTTTCTTAATCTGGGTTTCTAGACTGATTCTTGTTATAGGAGTAATTGATTTGCATTATGATTGAAAACAGATAGTTGACCTATGCAACTGCAAAGAAGACATGAAGAGGAAGGTCTTTTCCATCATTGATAAGTTTGCTGAACGTGGACTCCGTTCCTTGGCTGTTGCACGACAGGTTGGGAAATGTTGCAAAAGATTACTCTTGTGAAATTTTTCGAAATATTTATGTCTTATGAGTTTATTTACCTCACAGGAAGTACCCGAGAAAACTAAAGAAAGCTCTGGAGGACCATGGCAGTTTGTCGGTTTGTTGCCTTTGTTCGACCCTCCCAGGCACGACAGTGCAGAAACCATCCGAAGAGCTCTAAACCTCGGTGTCAATGTCAAGATGATTACTGGTCAGTCTTATTAAAATAAACCTCTAATGAAACTCTAATCTTGTGGACGTGCAAAATGATGGAAGACAAACTTCTTCTTCTCAGGTGACCAGTTGGCCATTGCCAAGGAAACCGGTCGAAGGCTTGGAATGGGAACAAACATGTACCCATCTTCCTCGTTGCTTGGAACAAACAAAGATGCCTCCATTGCAGCTCTCCCAGTGGACGAGCTCATTGAGAAGGCCGATGGATTCGCCGGAGTCTTCCCAGGTGCGTTATTGCTTTATTAACGAGTTTCAGTTTTCCTATGCCCTCGCTTAATCACCTTATCCTATTTTGTTTTTATTATGCAACAGAGCACAAGTATGAAATTGTGAAGAAGCTTCAGGAGAAGAAGCACATCTGTGGAATGACCGGAGATGGTGTTAATGACGCCCCAGCCCTGAAGAGAGCTGATATCGGTATCGCTGTCGCTGACGCCACTGATGCTGCAAGAGGTGCTTCTGACATTGTCCTCACCGAGCCCGGGTTGAGCGTTATCATTAGTGCAGTGCTAACCAGTAGAGCCATTTTCCAAAGAATGAAGAACTACACGGTTAGTTAGAGTCTCATCTTCGTGGCTTTCCTTTTTTAAGCTAAGAGTTATATTTTCCTTAATATTTGGCTCTCTTTCTGTGGTGGGTGTCTTTTTGCAGATCTATGCTGTATCGATTACCATCAGGATAGTGGTAAGTGCAACTGCCCGAATAAGATCTCCATGTATTTCAGTCATTCTGTTTAGCACTTGCGTACTGTGTTCTTATTATGTTCGAATTCCCTACAGTTTGGCTTCATGTTCATTGCCCTGATATGGAAGTACGACTTTGCACCATTCATGGTTCTGATCATCGCCATCCTTAATGACGGTGAGATTACTTATAATACAATTTTGAGGATTACACTATCTTTAAGCCATGACCCGCTCTTAGAAACACGAATATTAAACAAGTTTTTTAATCACACCCTCCAGGAACTATCATGACTATATCCAAGGATAGAGTGAAGCCATCTCCAATGCCCGATAGCTGGAAGCTGAACGAGATTTTCGCCACCGGTGTTGTGCTCGGAGGTTACATGGCCCTGATGACCGTCGTATTCTTCTGGCTCATGCACAAGACTGATTTCTTCACGGTGAGTTTGATTGGTTGCTTCCGAGCATTTTATCATGGATTCACGGGAAACTTCTGTTCCTCATCTCTATCTATACAAATATAAATATATAGGACAAATTCGGCGTAAAACCCATTGGAAATAGCAACCCGGAGATGATGGCAGCTCTATACCTGCAAGTGAGTATCATCAGTCAGGCCCTTATCTTTGTCACGAGGTCTCGCAGCTGGTCCTACGTTGAGCGCCCCGGGTTCCTCTTGCTCGGTGCATTCGTTATTGCTCAACTGGTAAATTTCCGTGTAAAATAAATCAACCACAATGATTCAACTCATCTGAATTATAAGTAAATCGATTAATAACCCTTTCTTTTTCTTCAGGTGGCGACTCTCATTGCGGTCTATGCAGACTGGTCCTTCTCGCGGATCAAGGGTTGTGGCTGGGGATGGGCCGGCGTTATCTGGCTCTACAGTTTGGTCACATATGTGCCTCTTGATATCCTCAAATTCGCTATCCGGTACGTTCTCAGTGGAAAAGCTTGGGACACTCTCTTGGAGAACAAGGTACTTGTTTCTTTTCTGTGAAGATGGTAAAATAAATTAAGCCAAACTTGTATTCCAGGTCAGTAGTTTGACTATACTTCTTGTTATGTACAGACTGCCTTCACAACCAAGAAAGACTACGGAAAAGAAGAAAGAGAAGCTCAGTGGGCTGCGGCACAGAGAACCCTTCACGGTCTCCAACCACCGGAGCAAAGCAGCATCTTCCCCGAGAAGAGCAGCTACCGAGAACTTTCTGAGATCGCCGAGCAAGCCAAGAGACGCGCTGAGGTTGCAAGGTAAGCAACAAATCAAGTCCTTATTCCTATTAATTGTTGTCTTTTACATGATATAAATCACTAGGCATGGTTGTCAATTACTGAATAGAGTCGCTAAACACATGTTTTGATGATCGGTACAGGCTCCGGGAGCTGCACACACTCAAGGGTCACGTAGAGTCGGTGGTGAAGCTGAAAGGACTCGACATCGACACGATCCAGCAACACTACACTGTTTGAAGAAGAAAAAGAGATGTCGAATGTTTCTACATTTGAAGAAGAAGAGAATGAAAAAGTGCTACTGATGATGATGATATTATGATGAAGTTTGTTTTGATTTATAAACAAGTCTTTTGTCTTTAGAGTAGGATTCAAAAATTTCCTCTTGCTAGACGTTTTTAGATAGTCTGTAGCTTTTCGTTTACCTAAAAAGGCAAGAGGAAGAAAAAAAAAGTTATTGTTCTGTTTCCAAAGTCGAATGACATAAAAATACATTCTCTTCTTCATTTCCTTTTTTTTTGTTTGAGGTTTTCAATGCGCTTGGCATTTTTCGCACTGCGGTGGTACATAAATATAGGACGCGATGTCCTGATTTTGGTGGCCATACCAAAATGTATTTTCAGGACTTGCTGAATAAGAGATCTCTTTTCTCAATTGTTTTTTCTTTCTCTTTTACACATATCTTTTCATATAATCAATCTCGAACAATTAATGGCTGTTTTGCCTTTTTTATTCGTAAGTCTCTTGATGTTCGTCTCTAATACCAAATTCCTAGCACTTTACATTTACGGCATGACCAGTCTTATATTTTATGATAACTTTTTTTATACCAAAAGCACCATTTTTTTTTCTTTTAAGGGTTGTAATGCAAATATTTTTTCAACCCCTCCTTAAAAGGTGATAATAGTAATATTGCCGCCAAATTTTTTATTTTTGTTGAGACCTTAGGAGATAAACTTGGAGATATTGGAACATATAGTATACCTATACAAGCCTAAGTAATAACAAAAATAAAAATAAAGTTACATCAGTGTTTGACCACCAATAGGCCAATGTGACTCAATCAAACTGGTCTCTCTCTATCTTCTTAAAGGATCAAAGAAAATGACATTATGACACTGTTTCGGGTTAGAATTTCTAAGCGAGATTGGCAATGAAGGAGTTTGAACTTTAATTCGCTAGTCTCCCGCAATCCTTTAGACTTATGTATGTCAATATGAGTTTAGCATCTCACTGTGGAATTCAGAATGTCGTTTTGGACAGTTTTATCCTCCTGTGTACCATTTCTATAACGTGATAAATCTATCCTAGCTCGTCTTTCAGTTCACAAGAGCAATGTATAGCCCTTCGAGCTTTATTACATGGTTACTAGTTCTTCAAATTCACAACGAATACGACAGATATTTGTGCTTTAACATATGTTTGGTGCTTCCTAACCTCATTGTTTCTTTTGTTAAAAGAAAAATTGGACTAAATAACACTTTTAAACAATGTTATTGTAATTTAGCCATATTTTTTGAATTTTTAAGTAAATAGCCCAAACTTATGACGTGGCTTTTTATTATTTTATTTTTTCAGTTTCAAAAATAGTGTCCTTTCAGTTAATTAATAATACACATTTTTTCGTCATTTTTTTTGTAATTAAGAAAACATTATATTTTAAAACATAACCGTTTTTTGTTAATTTTATTTTTCCTTTTTTCTAATTTGATGCGGTTATTTCTTTTTTTTAGTGACGCTTTTTCAAAATTTGAATTCGTTTATATTCGTTTATTTACTCGTGGATAGTGGGTTCTTTTATTAGACGGTTGAAATGTTTTTTTTTCGAATTTATTTTCGGTAATTACGATTTTTATTCAAGGGTATAGTTGTCTTCTTAGCGGTTTATTTTCGTTTATGACTATTTTTTTCAAAAGTTTGGCTATTTAGCAATTTTTAAGTTTGATATGCCTATATCACGTATTATCTCATTGTTAAATCGATATGCATTCGTGTACTTCTATTTGCATTGCATTCTTCTCATCCAAACTTGTAGCCTCGTCGATCTTATGAACAATGCTCTCTCTCTCTCTCTCTCTCTCTCTCTCTCTCTCTCTCTCTCTCTCTCTCTCTCTCTCTCTCGTACTTCCTGCCACAAAATTGAACAACCTTCCATTAAACGCGTAGCACCAAAGCGGCTTTATCAAAGAAAGAAAGTGCTTGCAATGAATGTCCACGATGTTGCAAAATATAACGGTTCAAAAGAGCGAAAAAATAATTCTAAACAATTTAGATTCTATAGAAAAAAAAAACAAAATATAGCTTTTCATTTTATCATCAATGACCAACTAGTCTAAACTCAATTTAATATAACTCTTATTCTTCCGAATTTTGAGTAGTCTTCCCTTTTGAAAATACATGTTGGAATTGGATCCCTAGATCCACAGCCTCTTCCTGTTTCTCACTCCACCCATGAGACTTGATCCCCAAGAAATTCTCTTTATTGGCCCTTATATGTCTCACATTTTTCTTTTGTTCACGCTGAGAATTGTCTCTATGAGCCCTTATTAGCATTCTTAATATCATATCCTTCTGGGTCTAAAGAATCATGGTAGGTTTCCCTTCCTATTTCAAATAAATGTTTAGTCTCATCTCCTGGCTCATAGCCCTTTTTATCACTGAAAACATTTTGTTTAGCCTCCAGACCAGCCTAATCTCCATCTAAGGATTCCAAGCTTGTTTTATTCCCTTCTTCCCCACTTACACTCGCAGCCAAAATGATTTTTCCGTTATGTTCCTCAGTGGTCGCATCTATCCTTGTACCCGGATTAACATGACCTCTTGCTTCCATTTTCTTCATTTTGTCTACTACACCGGTTATCCATCCGCTACTACTTGGAGCAAATTTTCCAGAGTCTACCCTCCTTTTTTTTTATAGTGGTGAAGTTTGTGTTTGTGGTCCCCCCTAACAGAGCTCGATTGCTCTCACATGGTGGCTTGTTCCCTTTTTCGTCCACCTTATTTTCCATCTCCCATATTGTGGCACCTTCTTGCATCATCTCTAAATTCTCCTCATCTCTTGAATCTTTTATTTCCCCTATCAACTTCTCCTTTCCTTCTTAACATTTCTTTATGGTGGACTCAGATCTCATCCATCATCCATGTCTTTGAACTTCTTGTGAGTCAGCAGTAATGACTTTCGCCCAAGACTTTCGAAGGCAATCCAATTCCTCATATCTTAAAACTCCACACTTGTAGCATGTTCTTCCAAGAATTTCATATGTGCACTGGATCCATAGAGGTTTTAGTTAGCCTCAATCGATCTACGAAAAATCCTGACCAAGGGCTCTTGTGATATCTACTTCAATCTTCATCGTTAAGGCATTCTTGATTCTTCCCCAATAACTAAAATTTTCAAAAACATGGAGACGAGTTCTTTTGCACTATTAATACTTATAAAGTTGAGTGGAGATTCTCGCAGTTGAATTTAAAATGGTGGGCTCTTGAATCCAATTTCTTCCAGATTTAATAGCGTCGACCAATGACTTAAGATTATATATGCACCATTGATAGTCCATGGTCTCCCTCCCACCGCTCTCTCCATATATTCCTTATATCTAAACGCAAATTGAAACATCCTTGTAGCTATCTCATTAACTGTCCATCACTTTTGACACTTCCATACTCCTAAAAATAATTTAAATACTATTCTTGGTCAAATGAATTTGTCTCTTAAGATCTTCTCTGCTAGCATGGATCGAGGTTCTCTTTCTCGATCCACATCCATCTTTCCTGTCATTGATAAGTTTTTTTTCCGTGAACAATATAGTAGTGACCAAATCCTACTCATTTTCCTCATTGCTCACCATATTTTCTTCTCCTCTCAGGCTTCTACCCAAGCTTGTTCTCATAATTAACTCTTTCAACACCTTTAATCCTCGTGTTTGTTGTCATTGATGCCCACAAAAAGAGTAGTAGTCGTTACTTATGTACATTTGATGTAATAAAGTTTTAAAAAACTCTTGCTTTTAATTGCTGAATAAATTAATAAAGTGTTGAAACTTTAATTCTTTCTATTTTGTTGGTTTGAAGCTTTATGACAAACATTACTCTATAGTCGTTAAACAAACCTAACAACCAAAGAAGAGACAAATATATATATTTGCCTGAACAATTCTTCATGGTTGCTTAAAACAATATATTCACAATCTCGGGATCAAAAGACTATTGATCTTCGTGTGATTGTTAAGAAAAGTTATGATACATAGAGTTAATACTCTATAGTTCTTCCTTGGTATCTTGTAAATATACTGAATTAACTTGCGCACTTCTAGAGACAGTGAAATAATAAGTCATTTTTATCCTCATCCGTCTCAAAGTCACTATATCTGAATCGCATCATGTTTACCTCAATCTTGAAATGAGACATGTCATTTCATAGTTTACATACTCTCTTTTGAGAAAGTCAAAGTTCTGTATTCACTATGTGATATATAGACAAGATTTGTTGATGAAGTATTAAGTTATGAAGATGTCATGAACGATTTTGTGAAGTTATCATAGATATGAGATTCATGTACACGATTGTTGAAATGCAATGTATATCACTGCATTCTTTGTCCCTTGGATTGTCAATAAATAAACCGATCAATGTCCAAAGTTTGTGACTTCTCTCTCTCTCTCTCTCTCTCTCTCTCTCTCTCTCTCTCTCTCTCTCTCTCTCTCTCTCTCTCTCTCTCTCTGTCTCTCTCTCTCTCTCTCTCTCTCTCGTTTTGACACTTAAGTTCTCATTAGATTTAAGATTTGTATTAACTCTTTGACCCGGAAACATGTTCTTGAGTTAAAAAAATTTAATAGTGCTCACACACTAAATTCAAAAAGCACTCTATAAAGTCTAGTGGTAGAAATTGTCGTGGTTGCTTGGATTCATATTGACGTGTAGAAGACTCGCTGCAAGGGGAGACGATCATTTGAAGAATTAAAAGTTTGTACCGAATTTAAATATTATTTATAATTTAATTTAATTTAAATTACATATTCATGCACTTTAGATTAGATTGTTGTTTACATAAATATTTTTATATTATGCCACTTAATAAAATTTTAAATTTTTCTAAAATTCTAAAACGATTTCAGCAGTGTTTCTCTTACTGTTTTATATTAACTTGTGTTAGCTTGAATAAATCACAACCCCCGGTTTAAACTGTCAAGAAACCACAGTCAAATGCACCCCCGGAAAAAAAAAACTCACTAAAAGACAAAGCATTTGATTAATGTTACAAATTACAGTTACTAAAAGACTCACTAAAAAAACTCAACAAATATATGCTTAAGCTAAAGGCTAATGATGTTTTTTGTACAAAATTTTGATTAATGTCACAAATTCATTTGATAAAAAGAAATTGTAAAAATTAAATTTTAATTAACTTTACAAATGCATTTGTGTAAGATTTTTTTGATGTATTTTGCGGTATACAAACTTTGATGATTTTCATAGGACGCGTGTCCTGGTTTTGTAAAAAATATATGAATTTTATACATTTCCATGCTTTTATTGTCAATCTTGAACAATTAATGGCTGTTTTGCTTTCTTTTTTCAAGACTCTTGAGTTCGTCTGTTATACCAAATTTGTCACAAACATTACATTTATGCCATGCCCACTTTATGTTTTATTATAGTAAATTTTACCGAAAACAGAAGAAAAAAAAATCTACTAATTGTATTGCTGTTTATTTTTTTCAACCCCTACTTCAAAGATAATAACCGGATTATGTTGCACGTATTTTATTAAGTAATACGAATTGAATAGAAAAAAAAAAGTATTTCATCGAAATGTTAGGAGATAAACCTGGCTTCCTAGTAGGATACACTCCAAAAGCCTGAAAGATTAATAGAGCTATATTCAACTAGTTATAGAACTAAAATAAAAATAAAAAAGAGCTAGTTCACGGTGGCGCAATGACGTCTGATTTCTCCTTGGCTTCCGGTTTTGACCCCGACCCTGCCGAGTCTAGTCATGGCAGCCACGAAAGCATCTTCGAAAGCCGTGGAATTGGAGGCAAAGAGGTTCACAATTGGTCTCGATTTCTTGTCGTGGAACAAGACTTGGTCCGAGGTGAACATTCCCTTGCCTTGCTGGAGATTCTTGTAGTACTCGTTATCGAACCTTAGATGCGTAATCGGGTCCATCCCAATCACAATGTCCGGGTTCACATTCCCGGGACAATGTTGCTTCAGATAATCCGCGTATTGTAGATTGATTGTTGGGTCGATCCTTGTTTTGCTTTTGAACTCGTAAAGCCTCTTCGAGAATCTTTTACAATGCGAGAACCCAATCGTGTGCGCTCCTACACAAAATAATAATTTAAGTATATGATCAATTTAATGAGGCTAATTTGCGACGACAATTCGATATTTAATGAGTTAATGAATTACCTGAGAGCGCGACGAGATCGGTGAGAGAGAGACCATGAGAGGCAAACATGGACTTGAGTTGTTTGATTCTAAAATTGGGATCAGGAAGATGGTGACTAACGCTAGCTTGTGTAGAGATTCTACCATCTACTCTCCCCAATTCTACCTCATATGATGGTCCACCTGTCTATAAAATTATTTCCTTTTCATATCCATTTACTACTCTATCCAAAGTCAAGGAACAATTAATAGTAAAAATGTAATTAATTCGTCTTAAATTGCACAAGGTTGACTAGGAAGGTAATTACGGTTTTTAGGAACTCGTGGCTTAGGTAAAAGAAATATTCTTTGAAACTTGTGATGGCGAGATGATTTATTGTATTTTCAGTCGTTTGAATAGGTTCTAATAAGACAATAATTATGTGACCTAAAATTGTTGAAAAAATTAGATCTCGTCATCAAGAAGAAAAAAAAAATCCGGAAATTCCATTTCAGCAATTATGTTCACCAATGATACTTCGGTAATTTTAAGCTATTGATAGGAAAATGAAAATGTTGAAGTCATAGGTTACAAGCTTTTCCTTTCAATTCCAACGTAATTAATCTTTTTGAGCTCATATAGATACAGCCATAAAATGAGTCCACCAAGTTATCAACGTCAAATAAAAAACGAAACTATCTTGACTTCATTTTCTCTCAATGAATAATAATAATAAAATAAAACACTGGCTATTATCCATGTGTTCTAACCTCTAGCTAGTCAGAAAAAGATTAAAAAAAAGTCCTTCCATTTCTATCATAAATTAGATTGTTAGGCGCTAATAAAAACAAAATACATCGTTAGGCCAATGGAACTAAATAAAATTTAAGAATTAGGAAAGCATTACATCAGAAGACCATGCAAGCTTATTAGTAGAGAACTTTCTTTACCCTTTATCGCCAAATCAGAAGAGCGTAATGGAAAAAAGAAGATCACCCAAGAAAGGAAAGAAAGAATATTAATGATCATATGACACAATATAAGCAAAATATTGATCATGATATCTTACTCACCAAGCTAACGACATCTCTGGCAGCCATGGCCATGATATCGGAGCAAGAGACTTTGTCTCTGCAACGAGGAACGCTCTCGACCGCCTCTTTTGCCTTTATCACGGTGTCAAACCCGTCCCCGGCCAAAGATAGATTGTCCGAATTGTCCTTCTCCGACGTAAAGTTCCTCGAAAACAGCATTACCGAAGCATCACATCCCTGCCCCACAAAAAAAATTCAAACTTTAGTAAAAAAAACATAGGACATTAAATTTTCTTGATGATGCCAAACCTGAACAAAGCAGTCATGGAAGAAGAGCCTAAGAGTTGCCGGAGCGGTGGCAATGGTTTGTCGGTGCTTCCTTTCGACGGCGGATCTCACAATAGCTTCCACATTCGGGCACGAGTCTTTGTAGTAGTTTTTGCTTAGTTTGGCATAGTTTGTGTTTATTGAGATGAAGAGAAAAGTTAGGAACAATGGGAGGGAATAATAAAGAGTTTTGGAATTCATTTTTCTTCTTCAAGGGGTTTAAAGGCTAATCTTTTGGGTAAGAGTATATATAGGGCAATACCTTGTACAAAGATAATGGGAAAATGGGTCGTTCTGAGCTGTAAAAGGATGTGATATTATTTGTGGGGTATTTTTAGAATTTTAGTGGATCTTGTATTAGGAAAATAAAATTAATGAGTTGATCCTATGATAAATGAAACGTGGCGAGTGTTGAGAAGTTTGATTTTTAGCTCAGATCAAGTAGTAATGTGCTGTTGTTCATATTTTTAGGTTTTGTAGTGATTTATCCACTATTGGTTCTCTGGGTTACTTGCTTTTTTAGTACTAAGTATGGGGGTGAAATTTTTAATTAGGAAAAACTTTATGTACAAGCTTTTGTTGGAAATAGAATGGAAAGTGACGAGAAGGAGTATGGATTGTCATTTATGATATATTATGAACTCTCACTTTTGTTGCCACGTTCTATCTAAGGAATATTCTTTGTATATTTGGATAAGGAAAAGGGTCTCTAAATAAAAACTTATAGCGAAGAATTCACGTGTCCTGCACTATTCTTAACAATGCACCTCTTTCTAATACACACCCTAACATTTTAATCAATTCTCGGGTTTTCCTTATTTTTTTTTTAATTTAGCTTTTTTGTTGCATGGAAAGATTGAACCGTGACCTCCATAGCGTGGAATTACTAACTCCCTATATTTGCTTCAAAATGTATCATATCCTTTTTTCTAAAAAAATATCTATAAAAGTCTCGCTCATTTCATTCATATTTACGTTATGAAACAGCAACTTTTTGTTTCTTTTTTACTTTGTATATAGAGTTTTGCTACAGAAACTTGATGCTCTTTTCTAGTGCGCATGCATATAAGTAGCTCACGTGGAAATCAATCGAAACACAAAAGAACACAATAAGTTTAGAACTTACGGCAGCCCAATCATCGAAAAAATAGATCAAATTTCATTTTATCGAAGTGAAGTAAATTAAATATTCAGCTATTAAAGTTGTTGTTCAATTTCTAAAATTAATTATTTAATTTATTTAATTAACTTCAGGGTCTGATTAACTACTTAGATTATAAAATAAAACTTACCTAAGGTCTTAAACTTTTTAAGAGAATTGAGTAGTTACAATAAATATTTATTTTTATATATTTAAATAGTAACTATTGAATATATTATTAAGTTATATTGTAATTTTTGGTCTTTTAACTGATTTCATGATACATTGACTCCATTTGGTATAGATTTAGAAAAAAAAATGATTTTAGAATTGATGTTATAAAAAAATGCTGATGTTTAACAGTGTTTTGTAAACTTTAATAAAAATAGATGTTAGTGTCAATAAAAACTAATTTAGTGTTTGATAAAAAAATTATTTATATTTTAAATATAAAAATAATTATTATTATTTAAGTGAAAATAATAATAAGATATTTTTTAGTATATAAAAATATATCTAAGTGGGTGTCTATAAATTGAAAAATATATATTATGAATTTTGATGAGGTAAAAAAATTATTAAAATATGTGAAAATAATTCAAATTAAAAGTTAGTGTATGTAAAAATTAAATAATGAGATGAAATTATAAATGAAAAACAACAATTACTCTTGCAAAAACTATAAATTGTAGCCTTTGATTTTTTTTTATTAAAATATGTAATTTTTAAGAAATTTTTTTTTACCAAATGTTTAAGCATAATATAATTATTCTTTTTAAAGCAAAAGATGATCTTAATAAGGTAAGTCAAACACATCCATTTGCTCTTTCAATTAACTCACCCTGGGCGTACGGAAGGACGGTAATTCTACCGCCCAGGCGGAAAAATTTGTTCCGCGGAAGCGGAATTTTCGTCTACCGCTTCGGCGGAATCCGCTACTGTGTGGAAGGGATTATTCCGTCGAAAATGGTTCCTTCCGTCGGTACCGTTTATGATTAAAAATATAAAATAAAAAATAGTTTAAATAATATATTAAAATGAGTAAAATGTAAGAACTTTAAAAGTAGGTTAATATTATGAAATGTAATTGATATGAATAATTTGAAAATTCATTACAAACTTTAGAAATAATAAAAAAGAAACATTACACATTTTATATTCTCTAAAGTTCGTTGATGTTCATACGAGCAAAGTTCAAATCGTAATTGTCGACAAGATCAATGTTCACAAAGGTTTCTTGAGATCGGTCGTCGTGTTAACACCAATCTTTGTAGACAGTGAGAGCTTCGACTATTTCGGGTTTTAAACTTTGTCGTCGATCATCGATGATTCGGCCCGAAATTGTTGAAATTGTAAAGAGAAATTCGGATGAATTGTGAAAATTGTTATGAAAATGCTTTGTATTTATAGAGAAAAATTCGAATGGGGTTATAGTGTAACAACGGACAAATTTTTACAACTATTGGATTAAGAAACGGTAATAATTGCAATGTCTCAGATTTCGCCACGTTAAACAACATATGTAACTAGTGCTACATGTTTGTATTTTTCATATTTTGTAAATTAATGAAAAATCGCAAAGTGTTTGAAAACCCTGTAGTGTAGTGACTATTAAGTAGCAATATAGTACTTTTAAATATATTAATTGATCTATAGCCAAACATTTTGAAAAAATTGGTTAATTCATTAATCAAAATAAATTTATTTATATTCACTAAAAATGTAACTCATTAACACTAATCAATAGCAGTATCGTCACAATAAATGACTATTTACTAAACAAATAAAAAAATGACCAAACAACAATATCAATATTTCATTTGATTGTTTAGAACCATTTTTTGATTTAATATTTATAACCCAAACATATGAGATAAAATATGGCATGGCTAGTTTCATAAAATTTAACTTGGACGCATATTATTTGATCATTTCCCACCCATTTACTTGGTTCTACAAAAAAACAACCTAAATTGGAAAGTAGAAATAATATAAAATAAAGGTGCTTAGGCGTACACGTCATCCTCCTGCAAGATAAACTTTTTACCCGTGAAAATATTGGGAGTGGTTTTACCTTTTTCAGTCACCAATACTATCATGAAAATATAACCAGCTACCATGATTCGACCGTAGTAAATGAACTATAAAATTTGGTGCCGAAATACAATTTGTAGTACCAAAAAAATATAACTTGGCTAGCCTTATATCTAAAGACAAAATCTTCTAATCTTTCATAGAGAAAGGAATATTGTATTAAAGCGCTGTAAGCGAATAATTATAAGCTATATATTGAGGTCCTATTAGCCGTGAATCTGTTCCCACTAGAGACAACAGATCACATTGATATGATACAAGAATTACAAGATACTTTTGACTTTTTTGGTAAATGCATTTCTAATATACAAAATTGATGGGAACAAAACAAACCTCTCTCCAAATCATCCCTCTTTTCTCACTTTTCATGACAACAGATTCTGTACTCATTTTTCTAGCAAAGCTTTTAGAACTAAGCAAAGCTATTATACCTTTGAGGGCGTTTTTGTACATAGATTCAGAGGCACCGAAACGGAAATGGCTAAGATGGAATTGATTTCTGATGCATTTTCTGAAGAGCTCGAGGCAAGTTCAACACGATCTCTGCGTACGCTGTAAATCCGGAGAAAATATAAATCCGAAATTGAAACCAATACACGCAGAAAAAATATGATGTTCGAGTTGTAAAGTAAATAGGAAAAAAAAGGGGGATTCAAGCTCTGACACTCAGACTACTAAGGTTAGTGATGTAACATCTATTTCCATTCATTTTTTAATCAAAGTTTTGGACTGAATTGGATTTTTTTCAAGGTTAGTGATGTAACATCTATTTCCATTCATTTTTTAATCAAAGTTTTGGACTGAATTGGATTTTTTTCAGCGTTGTGAATTACAAAACTATAACTTTATTAACCTGTTTTCAATCAGTACAGTTTCTGTGTCTTCCAGTAGCCACGTCCATGTACTTACAAGCGTAAATTGACGTAAACACCCACCATTTTATTTCAATGAAAAGGCGAACTAGGAATGCTACGTGATCTTTATGGCTATTTACCTAGCATTTACAAAACGTTGACTATATAGCAATGTGAAATGGTAATAAATACTTGAAACCGGATAATGACTAGAAGAAAGCACAAAGAAGCATGAAATCGTCTATGTTTTATGCTCGATCTTTGAAATTGCACCTTTTCAAATCTTCCATAAACAAAAACAAAACCCAAATTGTATCAAGTAGATCATGATATGGATTATGATAAAATTCGGTCCGATTTGGTTTGGTTTGGTTTTAACCTCTACTATATTGTGTAACTGAAATGTACTGAATTTTCAGTAAAGTTGTGGTGTAAAAGATTTTTCATGGCGGGAAAGCTTTCAAAGAGAAGGGAGATAGGGAAGGAAAAGGCATGCACCTTCAGGCAAGCTCATAGTTCGGAGCGCATCTTCGGCGTAGGTCAAGCGAATAGGACCGGTTTCGCCAGCCATGCCTACGCTTCCGTTTTCCTTCCGACTCGTGGCTGATGAATTCGAACTATTCTTCTTCGACTGATGCACCGGCCACGCCACTACTCGGATTCGCGAAGGAAGCACCATTAGAAGATCCGCATATCGCAGTGTCACCGTCACCTTACTGCAACCAAAATGTTACTCAATATACGAATTATGAGATTTTGATCTGCTAGGGAAAAAAACTTAATAACTGACCATTCAAAATCATCGAGGCCGAATTCAATCATGTGGTAGGGTAGGCTATGATACAACTCCGCGATTTGGTTTCCATATAATTCTTTCACAAGACGAACCTGTGTGCATTTAGAGACTTGATAAGCATGGGTATGAATAGGATCGAGATCTTCTTTTCTTTTATTTCTTTTTCCCACCAACAATCACCGATTTCTAAAACCCAGACGTTTTGAGCAGCATTTGTCAGCATATGAAACTTGGCATACCTCGATTTGATCGATTTTGAGCTGACTAAAAATGATAAAAAAGAAGAGACTTTAAGTTGTATAGTTCGTGTACCTGTTCCCGTCTGTCCACAAAAGCCTGCAGAAGATCTCCGATGTAATCTATGAATTTCTGAAAGCCGATCATTGAGGATTGTTTATCAATAATATTTTCAGACAAAGCAATGAATGAGACACTAAAAAGAAAAAAAAAATCCGAGAAAACCAACCTTACCATAGTATTTGATGAAAGGAGGTCATTTTCTGCTTCCCTAAGTGGCAGAAAAAATGGAAGCGTGTGTTCGGTGACAGTCATCTTTTCGAGAAATGACTTGCTCTCGAGCACACAATGGTACAAATCACAAGGCTCTCCTACAACGACATGCCAAGAGGTTATAAGAATCTCGCTCATACATACTTTTATATTCAGTACTGAATAATATATGAAACACTTGAAAGTACAAGTCAGAACCACAAATACATGACTGTAAATGAGATATTTCATTGAAGCCCAACGATCAAAACCGTGAAGTTATTGTGAAATACCCTGTCAGGTATATCAACCACTCAACCTTTTCTGAATTTTCAATTTACCGCGTATATATTACTCTATATTTTTCAGATTTTCCCATGTTTACGATTTTTTATCTCGAGGATACATGTAATTTTACTCTTCTAATTTGCATCATCTTTGATGATGTATATACATAGCAGATACACAGGACTCGAAAAGACTTTATATTGTTTACAATTTTAGAATTCGGCACCCACTGAACTAATATATCGTGGATCTGTGGCTTTGTGGTGAACATGATAAGGAAAAAAAGAGACTAGAAGAAAAGTAGAAGACGATTGTGTGACCAGTTCTTGCGAATACAAGGAAGAAACTGAAACTATGTTCACATTTTTACCAGCAAAAGTGGTCTCGTATTGTATACCAATTCTTGCACCTTCCAGACGGCAAATCACCTGAGAAAGCATAAGCTTAGGCCATTTCTAGAAAATATATAAATAAAAACCAAACAAAAAAACACTATGCAATTGAGGAAAGAAAAAGAAGCTGTCACATTTGCATTATACCAATTCGCAACCTAGTACTTACACTACATCAAGCAATGACTCTGTTCTCAAGAACAGTTTACTGTTAACACTAAAGTACAAAACTGTAATTTAAACTTCTGCGGCAAGATTTAAGTTTTACAGCAATTGCATCAGCATCACTGTAGCTACATGCATCCTCTTTTTCACTACGAATTTAATTCTTCCAGTTTCACCAGATTTCCTTCCCTATGATTAGAAGACCTGATTTTTTTATTTATTTTAAAGGGAACCTCATCATATGTATTTGAGGTAGTCTCAAATTTTATTCCAGTTTTTTTTTTGTCCCCACAAAGATATAGAGTGATCCAACTTCTTTTCTATTTTCACCTAAGGGAATCAATAGCTCTAAATGGTTTTTCATAATCATACCTTACTTCCAGCTTTGTAAGTAATTTTTTCATGTTTGCCAACAGTATTGGTGTCCCCGGAACTTGCCTTTTTATCTGCCTCCATATGAACCTGATATAAATTATTGAAACACTAAATAACAAACTAAAAAACCCAAATGCCGCAAGTGCAGTCACACAATCATAAATTCAACCATCATGTAAAATCAATATTTATTTTATTTCTGCTTACTGACCTGCTCTCGTATTGTAGCGAGTAGACCGTCATTCCATTGTTCTTCTTCTAACCGAATCTCTAAAAGGGAAATAAGGTGGGATCAACGCAGGAAACCAAACAGTATTAGACTATAAACAATTATTGTCAGAAGCAAAATTAAGCTTAATAGTTGTCTTTGCTTTCAAACTATTACTCCTAGTTACACAAGTCTTTGCATGTATAAGTGCTGAACTTTTCTTACGTCATCCGTAAAAACTACCTCGAGACTGAGCACCTCGTGCAGCTTCAAACTCCTTAACTAGTAGACGCTGACATATCATCTTGTCTGAATCCCTATTCGAACAGTAAACCGAAGATAAGAATTATAATGATACAATAGTCACTGCTGATTGTGAACATATAATCAGCAATATTCCCACATAAAAGTTAACATCTTTGACAAACAAATCAACTAAAATGTTCAGAAAATATGGTATTGATAAATGGCATCTGCAAAATGATTTTAAGCTCTATGCTTCCTAAAACAATTATTCTATATTAATATGAACATTCATTCTCAACTAGTAGTCTAATCAAACTTATAAACGCGTGGACGTCTATTAATAAAAATAAGCACATAAGCGATGCCAATAATGGATATTCTGATGCATGGATGTAGATGCAAGAAACAACTCAGGTATTAAAATCATATTTTCAGCCCCAAACTTAATATGTGTGTAATCCCAAAAGGTTTGGTCTCATGATACGGACATAAGATCCGAATTTGATCCGTCCTACAACCAAAAACTTGAGCTCACTGAGAGGGTCTCTTGGTCCCCCTATCAGTACCTCATGGGCATACTCGGGAAAAATCGGGATTTTCATGGTTGCATAAAAAAATAAATGTTTCGTTCAATCCTCAAACCATTAGGTACCATTAAAACCTTTTTGAACATTCTCCACATAGAACCAGCTCATTATCATTTAAAACCAATTCGAACACTCTGCAAGTACAATGAAAACTACTAAAAATGAAAAAGAAGGAACTTAATCTTATATTTTCATGTATTCAATAGCAAACTTTAGAAACCGATGGTCTTGAGCTACGCAAGGTTAAAAAATATCAGAACACCATGAGCAACATCCTGAAATGACCGTTACATGAAAAGAAGGTCTTAAGATTTTTTACGATGTAGCTTTTTCTTTATAAGCAAGTTTATTATTTTACAATGTTTCTTTTAAGAAAAAATCCTTATGGATGCTCATCTCAAAACATCTTCCTGATTATGACAAAGTAGGGAAAACTCTTGCTCAAAAAGAATCTTCACAAATTATTCCCACGAGTTAAGTACTATCCATCACTGACTTTAGAGTTAATATTGGATGGTACAAAGCAATAGTTTTTACTTCAGTGATGAAACATCAACTTACCTGGACAAACGCTCAGTTAACTCTTCGTGTCTTTTGAGAACATTGGAAACTGTAAAAAAGATAAAAGATAAAAAAATATAAAAGACAAAAAAAACTCATGTTAACCTCTAGAATGTTGTGGGTACAAACATCCAGAACTTGATCCTTAAACGTATAGATACTCACATCTGGCACGAATTGTATCCAAGCGAATATCATCTTCTTGTATAAAATTCTGCCAAACCAGGGCAACCATTTAGACAAACACATATATACATACATACATACATATATATATATATATTTATATATATATATATATATATATATCCAATAAAAATAACCACACAAATTATTCTCAAGCTCTAATTGCAGTTGGACGTTCCTGAGATCAAATAAAGAACTTCATCTTCTCGACCACTGGCCAGATTGTGCTATTTCTTCTACATTAACAGCTAAGACATGTAATGTATGTAGCTAATCCATAGTACTCGAACAGGCAACATGGATTGTGTCGAAGTTGATAGAGATAAGATAAGATCATGAACCCAATTATTCTAATCCTATGAGAAAGACAGACAAGTACATTACACGCACATTTATACTTATAAGAATGAGATTTCATGACACATTACCACTTCTCCCATTGAGGCGTATGTTCGGCCACCGTACTGTTCAATCTGCTGCCAAAAAGAAAACCAAAAGAATACATCAATCATATAACTGCAAACAGCACTGTAACAAATTTAAATCTAGCTGTGACCCTTTATTATTCGATCGGAGTACAATAGCGAAAAAATTAAAAATTGTATTGCTTAATTGTAAACACATAATCTGCTAATGCCAAATTTCTTATCTTAATAAAACAAAACGCTTGTATTATATGATTAATCGTCCGATGATAATATATCACGTTTTTGTATGAAAAGCTGTAATATTGCTGATAGTCAAAGGCAATGAAACTATGGACGAAGCGAAATGAAGAATTGAGCTCATTAAATTAATCAAGAAAATATGGCGATAGTTGATGAATAGAGAGAGAGAGACTAACTTTGCGAGAAAAATCAGTTGGGAAGGAGTTCTTTCGTGGCTTCTTCTTCAGCGATTCCTCCACATCGCTGTCCATCTCTCTCTCTCTCTCTCTCTCTCTCTCTCTCTCTCTCTCTCTCTCTCTCTCTCTCTCTCTCTCTCTCTCTCTCTCTCTCTTCTTCTTCTTCTTCTTCTTCTTCTTCTTTCTGCAAACTCGTCACAGAGAGAGAGAGAGAGAGCATAAAAGGTTTTAGGGTAATTATAAGAATATCTTCACATCGCCCATAATTTATGATATATTTATAAAAGTACTTTGAAAATTTAAGCATATACCTTAAATTGAATTATATTTATGTTTTAATTTGCTGCATTTGGGGTTAATTTTGATGTGAATGTGGTAGTTTTTATTTCATCAAATATTTTTTATTTAAGACAGTTTTTTGCTGTTTGTAGAGATGGACAATCTTTTAATTAGAAACGACGTGGTAATATAAATAGATTACCTTAATTATCATTTCATCAAATAAATTTCATTCGGGACAAAATGCTACTAATGATAAATTACAACATAGAAAAATTACTAAAAGTACCCGCAGAAACCATAAACAAAATTATTCAAATTCGATTTGCGCTTTTAAACAATTCGATTTTATCTAAAAATTTAAAATTAGACTGATTAATTTTAAGAACATTAATCAAAGTTAGGTATAAAACAGTCCAGTTGAATACCATATCAATTTAAAATGGCCTAAAATGAAGATCAATTTCTATTTTAAAGAAAATGTCCGGTTTAAACATCGAAAAGTTGTAAACTAGTTCGGACCGCTTAATCAATACTCAGTTTGGTTTTTTTTTTTCATTTAGTCCAGTCCGATTTCATTTTTAAAATCGTTTTGATCAATCTTTGATTTTTGACCAATTTATTTCGAATTGGATTATATCAATTTCGTACATAAATTATCTAACAATTAGAAAATTTTGCCTAGAACCACCGAGACAATCATGCAAGACTAGGCTTGCTCATGATTTGTCAAAGTAAATCTATTTATTTCAAATAGAGAAAATTTTTGGGGTGACCAAGTAACTTACTCATCCATAACTTACTATTTAATTTTCCCATAAAGTAGCGGTCTTGCCCATCGATCAAACTCAATTTATTTAAGATATTTTGCCATCTCGACATATTTTCGACTCAGCTGTCTAAAGTGAGCTTCGGACGACATCTTATAAAAACAATATGCAACTTCGTACAATTCACCGCGACAATTATCTGTCTTAAACTTGTGTTGAACATTAAACTGCATATGATGGTAGCAATAACCATGAGGTCTTCCCGAAAAAGCAATTTCGACACCATAACTGATACTAACATGTCGACCGGATATGAATTTCAAATCAGGTACTTCTTCACCAATGAGTTTTTTTCAACTTCAACAAAAACCACGTCCATAATTCATGACACTCACTGTTAACAACGTCAAAAGCGATTGAATACAAATGTAAATTCGCATCCAATGCAATAGCTACAAGCAACAGTCCCTCGTATTTAGTCTTAAAAAATAACCATCCAAAGAGATATACTTAAATCCTTTAATACACGCTCGAATGGAAAAAAAGCATACTTGAATTTGTCACCGTCTCTCACAAAATCAGTAACCGTACCAAGGGTTTTTTACTCCAACATGTATAATAAAAAAGGTAACTTTTTATACGACTATTCAGGTTTATCACGAACGAGTTCAATAGCTACGTCCATAGACCTCCATGCCTTCAAGTACGATATGTCCAAACCCCATTTTGTCTTCACTTCATCTCTAATCGGCCATTTAGTTGATAGAATATTTGTCTTTAAACACGTGTCCAATAACCTAAGGTGCATGTCCTCATTGATAGTCTGCTCGAATTACACGCCAGCAAGAGTGAGCTTTTTCGAAAGCCACAACCTCCCACATTCTTGACCAATGTACGACGCCTCTGAGTTTCCACGTACATGTCTCATCTTTGTAAAGAACGTACCACCTTTTTTTTATCAAAAATGATTTAACTCGAAACTCGAAATTATTTTTCATGGCTTACATGTGCACATGTTTCTTCATTTACGATTTGTTCTCAAGCTGTTGTTTTCCCAAGTACAAGTCTTTTGATCTACCTATTACATTAAACAATAACCGGTTAAATTCACAACACAAACAAATTTTAAGTATTTGATAAATTACATGTAGAGGATTGACTCGACTTTTCACGATATTCTATCTCATTAACTACTTATTCTTGCGTGAATTGAGGTTCTTTCTAAGTATGAAGATCCTCCACAAGGATTAACTTCATGATGGTAGTCGTCGGAAGGTACTTCGAAGTTCTCAACAAACTCACCATACTCTTCATCATTCGCAAACTCTTCGAAATCTTCACTCGTCGCCGTCATCTTCGTTTCCTTCAAAATCTTCAAAATCGACGTCAAAGGGATCTCTATCACTTCTATATATTTCATCTCCGTCGCTCTTGTATGCGTTAAACTAATCCTCAACAACAAAGCGGTCATCGTTTGGTTTCAGATTACTCTGTGATACTTCAATTGCGAGAGGATGATGTTGTTTTCTGCTCTCAATGCGAGGAACCTTCAAAACTTGTTTTCCTTTCGCTTCGGATCCACATTGTTAGCAATCGGTGACATGATTCGTATCTGTTCCAAGCTCACGCAAATAGGAAATTTAGTCCAATAGTTGTGTTTCATAGAATATGCGACGTCATCATCCGTCACCAAGATCGCAGTCGCCAACACAACGGTACCCAATGTGTACGGGACTTCAATTTTTAAGTCACACATCATCCTATCGACCTTGAAAATTTGGTAAATCATATCGATCAACTCATCATATGTTGTTTCTTTTGTAGCATTCACTGTATACGTACGAGCTTTACTAAAGTCCCATTTGTCGCTTAATCTCACCCACTTTCCACCAACACTAACGAAAACTACAAAACATCACCCATTCTTGTCAACAACTCATACCAAATGTAACATATTCATAATAAATTGTCAAAAACTAATCAAACGTGTACATGTTCATTATAAATTGTTAATAATTAATCTTAACTTATCAAACTTGTCAAAAACTAATCAAACATGTAACATATTCATCATAACTTGTCAAAAACTAGCAAACTTGTCTAAAAATAGTCAAACATCTAACATAACCATCATAACTTATCAAAAAACCATATGAAGTTGTCCAAAAATTATCTAAAGCTTTCCAAAATCATTTTAAATTGTCAAAAGTTCATTTTTCAATGAAGCTCATCTTACAGTGTCGTACAACGTCGTATCCCATCGTATGACATTGTATTCCATCGTACAATGTCATATGTCATCGTATGACATTGTACGCTGACATACGAGGCCGTACGATTGCATACGACATCGTATGATGGAATACGACAATCTTCAAGCAAACTATCGTACGTAAATAGTCATATTTTATACGAACTTTTTCTTCTCCGATCGAAAAACGATTCTAACACCAAAAACAACTACGAATAACGATTTGAACAGAGTTAACGAAGTAACATACTCATTATTTTGATGATCTGAGGTGATTTCAATGGATTTAGAGAGGATTTGAGTGAATTAGAAGTAGAAAATGAGTTGAAGTATCTAATAAACCCTATAAATGAGCTGAATGGTATTTTTGTTCGATTTTGGGCCTAAATTATAGTTTAAGATATTTTTTAAAAAATTGGTCTAATATGGATATTTTCAATGTTTGTTGGTCTATAAAATAAAATTTCTTTTCCTAATTGTGTAATGATGATTAGGTCATCGAGCCATCATTCAATAAAACTATATTCCTTTTCCAAAGTCATTCTTAATTCGCTCTATCTTCTTTCCTTTGAAGCTCAAACATAAAAAGGCATATGTTGTTTCTATTAGGGTTATTGCCCACTTGAATGAATGATTAATATATTATAAGAAATTATTATTAGTATCATATGATTAGTGGATCTATGTCTAAATAATTAGAATTCATAGTGTCCGTACTAAACTGAATTGAGTGTTGGACAATTGAGTTTGGTTCTAGACGGGTCGTTTAAGCACCATTTTATTGGTGAAACAAGTCAATATCAGACACGAACAATCGCTATGATACCACTTGTTAAGGAAACAAAGTGAGTATCAGACATGAACAATCGCTCCGATACCACTTGTTCGTGAAACAAGAGCGTATCATACATGAACTATCGCTCTGATATTACTTGTTAGTGAATCACACGCGTATCAGACACGAACAATCGCTTTGATACTGCTTGCTGGAAATTCATTCACCTTAGCAACCATATTAAATGCGGAAAAAGATTAATTGCACTCACAATAGCCAATTAAAATGATGATTGCTTACAATATCTAGATTTATTAATTTAATTCATTAATGAAAGCAATTCAGCAACCGATATTATAGAACAAGTTTATAGAAAACTTACGGGTTTGGATAAGCTACAGAACGCCCCGATCCAACGCGCGCTCTGTTATGTCCTTCTTCTGAATCGACTTTGTTTCGTCCTTCCTCTAAATATAGTACTCGACGATGACACCGTAGTCTTCCAAAAGGTAATCTCCGAGAGAAATAAGAAAGATCAGTGGGCACAGACGATATCTCACTTAGAACTCGAAACCAAATTCCCATGAGAGTGTCTTTTCCTCTTCCCTTCTATCCCTATTCATCGATTCATCGTGACTAAACCATTCTTTAATACTAGAATTATATTTACTCATCGTGACGAGTGTCCACTAATATAGTCAGTTTGTGATCAAGATTCTCCAGGTTCTACTCGTGCCAAGAGAATTCAATTTATTATGTTATACTTCTCTTGATACATTCTTTAATACTAGAATTATATTTACTCATCGTGACGAGTGTCCACTAATATAGTCAGTTTGTGATCAAGATTCTCCAGGTTCTACTCGTGCCAAGAGAATTCAATTTATTATGTTATACTTCTCTTCATACATATTAGCTCTAAGCATTGTTGCTTCCCCAACTAAAGATTCTTTCGAACGTTAACTTACTTTGAAAGTGCTAGCAATCTATCGGTTCTGAAATCAACCCTTAGGTGAGTGAACATTGACCTCCTTTCAGTGAGTCTGGATTCCGCATATGTAAATCACTTCTCACTCGAAGCATGCTCTGAGAAGACTTCCACGGGAACACTCCCAAGACATAAGTTGTGATTACTATGAATAGCCTTTTAGAGAATGAGTTTAAGAGCTCAGAGACATTATTTAGTGTCCATGACCACTTCAGGATTTAGATCAAGTCCCACTGTGACCATCTTAGTAGCCTCGGTTAGTGCGTCGTAACGGTCCTTAAACGACACATCTACCCCAAGGTCTGTCCAGGTCGTACACTCATGTGTTCCACATATATGACTTTCGATATAGCTTTTCAGGCGTATATAAGTCATCGACCTTATTTTAGCACACCGCCCGAACTCAGGTGCCCAACACGTGACTCAGTTTAATATGGAAGCTATGGAAGATAGTTGTTATTGATTCTAATTGATTATTTAGAACTCAACTCACTAATCATATAATGCTTATGTAATAATCTAGTTATCGAATTCAGTAATTATTCCTACGTCATATTCAAGCGGGCAATATTCTTAACAAATTCATGATCAAGATCCTCCAAGTTTATCTTGTGTCGAGAATGGAGAATTATTTTGTTATACTTTTTGTTGGAATCGTTCCAAATTTTTAGAATAATTTAACGTTTCTTCAAGTGACAATATATAAAAAAAAATTATATGTAAATAATTTACAACATAGATAAAGTGCATGAACATGTAGTCTAGATTAAATTGAATTATGATAAATTATTTATACTTGATACAAACTTTTGAATTTTCAAGCGCTCTTCTCCCCTCGCAGCAAGTCTTCTACGTGTCTCCTTGAATAAGAGAAACCATGATGGTTTCTACCAGTAAAGTCTATAGAGTGTATCATGGATTTATTGTGTAGGCATTATTTTAAATTCTTTAACTCAAGAACAAGTTTAGAGCCAAAGAGCTAATACAAATTCTAGGTCTAATGAGGACGACGCCAAAATAAAAGAGAGAATAAGAGAGAGAGAGAGAGAGAGAGAGAGAGAGAGAGAGAGAGAGAGAGAGTTGACCAAGCCTAGAGAGAGGGAGAGAACTAGGCCAAGTATAAATAAAATGTTGGCTATTCGAATTGTGCCGCATTCCCAATGTAATGTGGTTTTTATAGAGAATGAAATGTGTTACATGGTAAAATAAGCCAAGGATAATTATTATACCGCGCCCGACACCACTTGAAAGGTCTCGCCTCGGGCCCACCATAGTGGCTTACCACACCCTCAGAGGACAATTGATACCCGTACCCGGCCTCAAGGGCCGGCCATGCCTCTCCCTCCCTCTCAAGGGCCAACCATTGCTCATGTCAGCACATCAAGGACTGACCATGAACATGCCTGCCCTATAGAGATTGGCCAACACCCATGTCTGGCCCTCAGGGGCCGACCATGCATGTGTCTGCCCCTTAGGGGTTGGAAATGCATGTGCACGCGCCTCTAGGGGCCGGCCAAGGCTTATGCCTACCCCTCAGGGGCCGATCATGACTGTGCTCATGCTTCTCGAGGCCAGCCAAGGCTCATGCCTACCCATTAGGGGCCGACCAAGACCATCCGCATCCTAGGAGATGTCTTCAAAACTCTATAAATAGAGGATCCGTCATTCAAATAAATCACTCCATTTTGGACGACTAAACTACAGAAAGACAAACATTCTCCTAGCGATCTGAGCCTCAAGGAGAGGAAAAAATAGAAGCAGAATCTCGAGGCCACTCTCGAGGAATCAAGGCTAAGACGACCATAGCAACGTTCATAGGATTTCTCCTTGCGCGGTTGAACTTATACTCATCTCGGTATAGCCATGTGATCCAAGGCTTTGTAAGTGACCCATAACGCTCACTCGTACCAAGCTTCGCCCGCAATGCCACGTCTATTCTCAACACACCAATTTTGGTGTACTTAGGATTCACGAGATCTCTCGAGGCATCCATAATTTCTGTTGACACACTAATCTTAGTGTAGTAATGGTTACGAGGTTCAATGAGGCAACCAAGCCACGCGTCTGAGCCAGACCTCACTCACAATTCCATTCAACATAAAAAAAAGTTCATTGAACTACATCATGAACTGATCTCAATCCTCATATGTACGTAGGCAACTTTTCGACCACAATCACCCATCTCATCCACCCCTACACCCGAAAATATTTTTTCATAGAGGAATCTATCATTTGGTCTTAGTACACTCGACATAGATATTGTTATCAGATATAAATTGATCGTCAAGTTTCTATTTATATTTTTTCTCAAAAAGGCCCAAAAAAACAGCCCTCGAAGCCGTGGCGGTGCCTCATCACCCGCGCCGAAAGGGGTCGGCCGACATGGCCATGCCCGCGTCGAAGTGCTGACAGGTGCCTACTTGCACGCGCCGAGGGGCTGGCCAGCATCCCTTGCCCGGGTCGAGAGGGGCCGTCCGACCACCCTTGACCGGCCCTAGGGGCCGGTCAAGGTCATTCCCTCTTAGGTGATGGTCTCCCAAAAAGCTATAAATAGAGGGTTCAACACCCTTCCAATATCCATTTCGTCTTGGACGATAGACTACTATACCAACAAACACTTCTCCGACGAACCAAACATCGAGAAGAGGAAGAACATGAGGAAGAATTCCTAGACCGCTCCCAAGTAATCAAGGTCACACCTTAATGACCCGAGCGATGCTACGAAAATTTCTCCCCAGGCGGTTTGGCTTATACTTGATTCAATATAACCAGGCGATTCGAGGCTCTGTAAGCGAGGCTCTGTGCTTACTTACACACAGCTTCATCCCCAACTGTTGATGATCGATTCACCTTAGCAGCCATATTAAGTGCGGAAATTATTAATTACGCTCACAGTATTCAATTAATTATTATGGTAACTCAACAAGATCCAGATTTGATTTATTAATTAACAATGAAATATTTTCAGCAACCGATATATGAGTGGGCACAATCGATATCTTACTAGATCTCAAAACCAGGTGTTTCAAGATCTCACTCCTATTTTCTATAAACAAAATTTGCAATTCCAAGGGGAAGAGAGCGAGAGAATGTGCATGGCCACAAGGGGAGTGGGAGCCACAAAATTTCTTAAATGATTTACGTTTAAATCAGTTCATTTTTCACTTCTCATCAACCAATTTTAATAGCGATTTTCTCTCATTTTTAGAGATATTCTCTCCTTCTGGGAGGCATTCACTCCTTCTAGAGATATTTTCTCCTATGAGTGATTTTATCTCATATTGAATTTAATCTGGGCCATTAGATCTAAAGCAGTGATCTACAATATCTCTCATCCATCAGATAACTATCTATTAAAGAGATTTTCTCTCATTTGATTTAACAAAATAGAGAAAACCTATGGGAGATTTTCGGCCAAGCATAGGGCATATCCCTAGGGGGATTTTTGGCTACTCTTATGCCAAGCCCAACATAAAAATTTCCAACGCCTATTTGCTTAAAATCCAGTTAATTATTTATTTACTTGATCCAACAATAAATAAACAATTCTGCTAAAAGTATTTATTTAATTATGCGAATAACTATTTTTCAAAATTAATGTTGTCAATCACCATCATCGAAGTGCGATTAAATAATGATTAACACTATTATTCGAAAGTTCTTATCCGCTTTTATCAAAACTCAATCGGGGACTATAGACCTAGTAGTAGAAGCTTAACGAACTCGACAAAAAATACGATACAGACCTATCTCTTTTCATCGATTCGTCTAGTATTGATCAATATTCCACCGTGTAATCCAAGACTGAACCCTTCTTTAATACTAGAATTATATTTACTCATCAGGACGAGTGTCCACTGATATAGTATGTTCGTGATCAAGATCCTCCAAAGAGAAGTCAATTTTTTCGTTATACTTCTCTTGATACATATCAGCCGTAAGCATTAAATGGCGAAGCTACAATGCTTAGGGCTGATATGTATCAAGAGAAGTATAACGGAAGATTCTTCTCTGAGAAAACTCCCAAGACATAAGTTATGATTAACATGATTAGCCTTTTAGTGAATGAGTCAAAGAGCTCAAAAACATGATCCAGTGTCCATGATCACTTCATGATTCAGATAAAGTCTCACTATAACCATCATAGTGACCTTGGTTAGTGCGTTGTAACGGTCCTTAAACGACATATCTACCCCAAAGCTTGTGCATGTCATACACTTACCACAAGTGTAGAATGTTCCTACATGATGATCGACATTCACCTATGTGTTCCACATATATGTGACTTTAGATATAGTTTCTAGACATATATTAGTCATCGACCTTGTAGCACACCGTCCAAACTCAGGTCTCCAGCACGTGACTCGGTTTAATACAGAGGCTAAAGAATGATGAATGTTTAATAAATCTCATTAAATAAAAAATTACCCTTTCAATTCGAATAGATAATAAATTTCAAACTTTATTTTATTAATAATATCAGCGAGAATTTACATAATTATCTTCTCGTGGGCATGAATTCCAAACAATAATATGATGCTAATAAAATTAACTTCTTATAATTTATTAATCATTAATTTTATTATCTCGAAGTGATCAATATTCCTAACAGTTTCATCAAGTAAGGTTCACCTCCCCTAAACAAACTATGTTATTGGCGTCAAATGACTTATGATTGCGAGTAAATTGCATACAAAGAGATGACATATATGACTTGTCATATTCAATCGAGTTACGGAGAACAAACCAATTTTGTATTTTTTTTATTAAGAAAAATAGACAATGGATGCAACTTTATCGCATCCAATACCAAACTTTATCAATTGACGCATATGTCGCATCTAATAGTTGAAATATAAATCGAGAAAAGATTGCTTTCATATTTTGAATTAGTTAATGACGAGTAAACATGCAATAACATGCAATATTGTCGCACCTAATAAGCGATGTGACAAAGTCGAATTCATACATTAGGGCACTTATTGAAATATGATTCCTCTTCCTTTCTCTCTCTCTTTAGAAGACGCGCGTGTATCTGCTAGACCACCACCAAGATTCCACCACCTCCAACGCTAGTACTGTTGAAATGGGTGTAGGGTTGAGAAAAATTATCATTAATCATATTAATGGAGGAATATAAAATTTCTTTACAAGTAAACTATTTTACTAACCTAGGCAAAGTGCATATACATGTTATAATTAAAAACATTATTTAATCTACTTGAATACTAACATTTCTTGGATCTTCAAATTTGAATCATCTTGGGAAAGGTGGATCTTCTTCCTTGCCTCGATTCATTCACGTCTAGTCTTCAACTTGAGAAATCTAAGGTTTCTATTACAAGAGTCTATAGAGGTTTAGAAGGATTTGTGTGTGGGCACAATTACACAATATGAACCAAGAACAATTTTTGGATCATAAGCTAATTCTCTAGATGAATTGAGGATCTAGGTGCCAAAATAAAAAGGAGTATTTTCAAGAGAGAGAGAGAGGGTCGGCCATAATGCAAGAGAGAGTAAGAAAAAAACTTATTTTCACATCTCTATGTGAGGGTCTATTTATAGGAGAAAGAAAAATCTATAAAGGTCAATTATGCATTCATGAAAGAATAATGTATTCATGACACAATATTTGATTTTCTCTTCCCCTTTCTCTCATAAGTTGGCCGGCCATGCAATGTGCATTAGTGAGGAAATTTGTTTCCTCACTTAGCACATTTGTTTCCTTCTCAAGAAAATTCATTTCTCTTTTCTTTTTGGGTAATTATCTTTATAATTAAAGGGAAATAAACTCTCCTCTTTGATGTATGTTGTCCGAATTCTATAGCTAGGGAAGGAGCATCTATATGCTTCCTTATTTCTTTTAAGACAATTCTTAAAATACTCATTGTAGAATTATTATTGCACAAATAATGAAATTAATTTCTTAATGCCTCAAACGACTTTTCGGCTTTACAAAATAATTTTTATTTTCATCATATGAAAATATTCAAAATCTTATTTTGACATTCACATCATTTTATGTCCATGTGGACAAAAACACCCTTTTGACATTTTTCGAGAAAAAGTCTAGTTCAACATTTGAACTTATTTTGACTTAACTTTCAGTTTAACAATCCTACTCTAATGACCTGTAATAGTGACCTTATGGATCCAAGTGAACAAAGCTTGAGCTTCTATACTCATACTCAAAAGCTCACAAACCTTTTCCAAGTATTAGCTTAATGTCAACTGACTCCACTAAAGAGTTGACACTGAAAATCTCTCGGTTCAAATGAATTTATTTTCTACTCAAATTCAACTTAATTATATTGAGCAAATCCATTGAATGTTATCTATGTTTACATTTCATGAATATCATCAACTAGATGAGATTTATAAAATTACCATTTTACCCTTCTAGTTGTTATTTCCTCAACTCCTTTAGTACTTGTGAATAAGTTAGAAACAATGTATTGACGAGGAGCTAACAAGTCACATTGTTTCATCCAAATAAAGTCGCTACTTAATTTTTGATATTGTGCAGTTCATTTATTCACAATCCAAGTAATAAAGCATGAGGTGATACATATTGCATCTCAACAATCTTGTACATGAATTCCATATCTATGAGAACTTCACAAGGTTGGTTCATGACATCTTCATAACTTAATATATCACCAATTGGCCTAGTCTAGATCACGTAATGGATCTAGAATTTGACTTTCTCAAATGAGAGTATTAATGCTATGAAATGACATGTCTCATTTCAGGGTTTAAGTAAGCATGATGCAATTCATATATAGTGACCTTGAGTCAGAAGAAGTTAAATGGTTTGTTCTTCCATTGTCTTTAAAGGTGCACTGGTCAATCCAGTATCTTCGAAAGATACACTGGAAGAACTATAGAGTTCCTAACTTTCTATGCCTCGTAACCCGACATCATAGATACTTCCAACAATCATACTGGGATAAATAGTCCATTGATCTTTAGATTGCGAATATATCGTTTTAACCAAACCATGAAGAGTTTGTTCACGCAAATCTACATATTTCTATTCATACATTGTTAGGCTTGATTAAAGACTATAAGACTATTGAATATCATAAATCTTCAATCAAACTAAAAGGGAATGAATGAACGTTTCAAATTTTATTAATTTAATCAGCAAATTACAATAAGGACTTTATAAAGATTTGTACATTACATCAATATGTAAATAAACAATCTTTTTGTGGGCATCTCTGCCAACAAATTCCACTTGACTCGAAGAAGGTGAGAGTAGTCCTTCATGCCTAATCCGTCTCGATGTTGGTCGAAGACCTTGTTGGATAGGGTCTTAGTTAAAGGATTTACCAGGTTCTCAACCGTTGAGATTTTCTTCACCTCCACGTCTCCCCGCTGCACGATCTCTCTAATCAAATGGTATTTCCTCGCAATATGCTTAGAGCGCTTATGGATTTTAGGTTCCTTTGAGTTAGCAACAGCCCCACTATTATCACAATAAAGTGTCACGGGCTCGTTGACATTTGGAATTTTCTAAGCCATACAGCCTCTTTGGATGCTTCACAAGCAGCCACATATTCTGCTTCCATGGTGGAGTCAGCAATGCAAGATTTCTTGATACTCCTCCAAAATACAGATCCACCATTCACAATGAACACAGATCCTGAAGTGGATTTCCTGGAATCCTTATCCGCCTGAAAGCCGGAATCGGTATACCCCGTCATATTCAAATCAGTACCTGAATATGTAAGCATCAAGTTCCTAGTTCTCCGAAGATACTTAAGAACATGCTTAACAGAAACCGAGTGCTCGGGTCCAGGATTTTATTGGAAACGGTTAACTACGCCAACGGCGAAACATATATCTGGTCTAGTGCACAACATAGCATACATGAGACTTCCTACAGCTGAAGCACAGAGAATCTTTCTCATGTCCTCAATCTCTTGTTCAGTCTTGGGAGACTGGTCCTTAGAGAGTGAGACTCCATGTCTAAAGGGGTTTAGGCCCTTCCTGGAGTTTTGCATAGCAAAGCGATCCAACACCTTATCTATATAAGATGTTTGGGAGAGCGACATGGTCCGGTTCTTTCGATCTCGAAATATCTGAATCCCCAGAATGTATGCAGGTTCCCCTAGATCCTTCATATCAAACTGCTTAACGAACCAGATTTTAACCTCAGATAATTTACCTACATCATTACCAATGAGTAGTATATCATCGACATACAATATCAGAAACACAACCTTGCCCTCGTGTAATAACTTATAGACACAAAGTTCATCTATTGACTGTTCAAAACCGAAACCTTTTACAGTTTTATCGAATCTAATATTCCATGATCTAGATGCTTGCTTTAATCCATAAATGGATTTAAGCAATTCACAAACCTTGTTCTCTTGATCACTTTCCACGAAACCGTCTGGTTGAGCCATGAAAATGCGCTCATCAAGATTGCCCTTCAGAAAGGCAGTCTTGACATCCATTTGCCAGATCTCATAATCGAGAGCGGCAGCTATGTGTAGAAGTATACAGATGAATTTAAGCATTGCCACTGCGAGAAGGTTTCTTCATAATCGATACCTTCCTTTTGGGTATAACCCTTAGCCACTAGTCGCGCTTTGAGCGTCTCAACGTTCCCATCCGGATCCCTTTTCTTCTTATAGATCCACTTACACCCTACATGTTTAACCTCTTCAGGTAGGTCTACAAGTTTCCAGACTTTGTTGACATACATCGAATGCATCTCAATTTTCATGGCATCAACCCAAAATGTTTGATTAAGAACCATTCATTGCTTGACTGTAGGAAACAGGGTCATCCATGTCAGCGACAACTACGAGAGTATCTCCATAAAACATGTACCTGTCGAGCTTTTCAGAAACCCTCCCACTACGTCGAAGTACTACTTGACGAGGTTCTGAATTGTTAGCTTGCGTTTCAGTTGGGGTAAGAACAGTTCTTATAGATTTTGTAGAAGCTTCCTCACCCAACTTTTCTTTAAGCACAATTTTGCTTCTTGGTTTCATATTCTTCATATAGTCCTCCTCAAGGAAACCAGCATTAGTGTTGACAAACGTTTTTTCGTCCTCGGGACTATAGAATGTGAAACCTTTGATTTCTTTTGGACATCCAACGAACACACATAATTCTGACCTACTAGCCAACTTGCTAGTCTTTTGCCTTAGCACATGTGCAGGGCAACCCCAAATTTTGATGTGGCTTAAACTAGTTTAACGCCCAGTCCATCGTTCATAAGGAGTACCAGGGACCGTTTTCGAAGGAACTTGGTTCAGAATATATGCGGAGGTTTTGAGGGTATATCTCCAAAAGGAATTAGGGAGTGTTGAGCAACTCATTAACCATCTCCATCAGAGTTCAATTCCTTCCCTCTAACACTCCGTTCTGTTGAGGTATGCCAGGTGCTGTAAGCTGAGAAGCGATACCTTCTTTTTTAAGAAAGTCATCAAACTCTTCAGACAAGTACTCACCGCCTCGATCAGATCAAAGGGTTTTGATCTGTTTGCCAGTCTGCTTTTCCACTAAAGCCCGAAAAACCTTAAATACGTTAAAGGTTTCAGATTTGTGTTTGAGAAAATAGACAAATCCATATCTTGAGTAATCATCGGTAAAGGTAACGAAGTATTCGTATCCTCCCCATGCCTGAATTCTGAGTGGACCACATACATCAGAATGTATTAGTTCCAGCAACTCAGTGTCTCTTCGACCTTTATCAGAGAAAGGTTGTTTGGTCATTTTTCCTTCTATATAGGATTCACAAGTCGGCAGTGAGCCTATTGCAGAGCCTTTGAGTGGAGCATCCCTCACAAGTCTCTTAATCCATCTAAACTAATATGACCAAGTCTTAAGTGCCAGAGATGTGTTGATTTTATTAAATCAGAGGAGTCATAAGGTTGTATCCTCTTTGGTTCCCTAATTAGATCATTATCTATTTCAGTGTCTAACAACAACGGTTGTGTGGGATAAATATAGTATAAACCATTCTTTAAACATGCATTAGTGACAAATGAATAGGAAGAAGTAATGCGAATTACATTATCAATAAACTTTAAATAATAATTCTGCTCAACATTTTGACCTACAGATATTAAGTTTTTCGCAAAGGAAGGAACATAATATACATTATTCAAATTTAAAGTTCTGTCTTCGAAAGACAGTGTCACAGATCCCACAACCGTAACAGACACCAAGCTCGCATAACCCCACTTGAAGCAGAAGTCGCTATCCTCTAAGCTTTTTCTTTTCCTGAACCCATTCAAGGAACAACAAATATGGTTAGTAGCAGCGAAGTCAATAATCCACGATGATACATTATCAGCTACTAAACAAGCTTCGGTAATAAGTACAATACCTTTCCCTTTAGCCTTGAGGTAGGTAGGATAGTTCCTATGCCAGTGTCCGGGCTCATTGCAATGGTGACAATTGTTCTTAGACTTGTCCATCTTGGCAGTCCGGGGCATCTACTTCTTCTAAACCTTGCTAGGGTTCTTCTTGTCGGCTCTATGAGATCTCTTCTTAGATCCATATGTGGAGACTCTGTGCTCAGTAGCATGAGCTTCTCCAGTACTCCTCTTTTTCTTTAAGAGTCCATCAGCGGTGTGAAGCTCCTTCATTGGCTTGCTAACATTGTACCCTAGTTTATTCATGGAGTAATTCAGCTTGAAAGTATCAAAAGATTTAGGGAGAGTTTCCAAGATCATATCTATCTTGGTTTCTCCATCAATATCATATCCAATGATTTCCATCTCATTAAGATAACTTATGATCAACATCATATGTTCTCTAACGGGAGTCCTTGCTTTCATACGACAGTTCATAAACTGTCGTACCGCTTGTTGCCTAGCCTGACGCCCTTGCCCTCCAAACATCTCCTGGAGATTGTAGAGCATTTCATAGGCTGACACAATATCACGATATTGTTGTTGCAACACATTGTTCATCAATGCTAAAATATAGCATCTCGCAATCTCATCGGATCTAATCCAGGCTGCAAGGGCGTCCTTGTCTTCTTGAGTCGAATCATCATTCGTTTCAGGAGGACACAAGGTGGTGAGTACCCACTTGTGCTTGTCCACGGTAAGGACGATGTCTAGGTTACATTTCCAATCTACGTAGTTATCACCTTCCCGTTTATTCGAGGAAAGGATAGTAGGGGGTTTAGAGACATGTTGCTAAAAGTTGAAACAATTTATGATTAGTCTTTTTGTTTAGGATTTTAAGTTTTAATTTTATTTATACAAGAAAAATTTAAAGGTATTATGAACAAAATGACACTTTACTCCTTCGAGGAAAGGCCGCAAAGTGTCGTCTTTCATAAGTAAATGACACATCATTAATGCATAGTCATGATGTCAATACATCAATGCTTTGACTAGCCACCTTATAAAGAAGTTTGATCACTCAAAACTTTTCGCAGGGCCTCGAGGGAGAATTACTAGAGTTTGAGTCTAAGTGTGTAACCAACCATTTAGTTCAACAAGATCTACTTTGAAAACAATCCGCTGAGGGGAGGCCTTGTCTCATCGTTTCACTTTTGAACGTAGCTATAAAAGCAATTTTAAGAGCAATGCGTCTATGAGTACTCTCATTTAAGAGACGGTCACAAGGGTGACTCTTAGTCCGGCGACATATGCACTTGACATTAGTGTTGGGGATCGTGGGTTGCAAACAATAAGTACAACCCTCCCACTTAGTTTTTGGAAAAACAAAGGGGATCGTGGGTTGCAAACAATAAGTGCAAACTTAATTTTTGGAAAAAAAAGGCACATCATGTCTTATACGTTTGGAAACACGTTTCCAGGTGTAAAGAGAGATAGAGTGAATCACTAGAAAAAAAAAGAACTCTAAAATCGATATTTGTGAGGGGAGAGCAGTGTTAATGCACTAAAGCACAAGGAACATACTCGGATCTTTTTGTTTATTAATTTATTTTTGCTAAGGAAAGTGTGTGAGATTAATAAATCATCACTTTTGCACTTGAAAGTTTTTGAGATTCAAAATCTCCTAAAACTAAAATCTTCATCTTGATGACATCTTCCTTAAAGGCGTCTTCATGGTGGTTGAGTGTGTGAACGACAGAAATCCACGAAAGCATCAAGAAGAGGGGAGGAAGCTAGAAGTCGCAAAATCCGGATTTAAAATCCTGGACTCGCGGACTGCCGTACACCTCGGACTTAAAAGATCATAAATAACACATCCGGTATCCGATTGAGCTAAAACCAATTGCATTGGATAGCTAACTTCCGTACTTTAGTGAGGGAAATTCGTTTCCTTACTTAGCATATTTATTTCCGTCTCAAGTAAATTCATTTCCTCTTTACCTTTTGGGTAATTATCTTTATAATTAAAGGCAAATAATTATCTCATCCTTGATGTATCTTGGCCGAACTCTACATTAGGGAAGGGCATTTAGATGCTTCCTTATTTCTTTAAAACAATTCTTTAAATACCCATTGTAGAACTAATATTGCACAAATAATGAAATTAATTTCATAATGCCTCAAACGACTTCTCGGCTTTAGAAACTAATTAATATTTCCATCATATGAAAATATTCAAAATCTTATTTTGACATTCACATCATTTTATATCCAGGTGGACAAAAATACCCTTGAGAAATTTTCCGAGAAAACATCTAGTTTAACACTTGAACTTATTTTGACTTAACTTCTAGTCTAACAATCCTACTCCAATGACATGTAATCGGACTTTATGGATCCAAATGAACAAAGATTGAGCTTCTATACTCATACTCAAAAGTTCACAAACTTTTTCCGAGTATTAGCTTAATATCAACTGACTCCACTAAAAAGTTAACACTGAGAATCTCTCGGTTCAAATGAATTTATTTTCTACTCAAATTCAACTTAATTAAATTGAGTGGATCCATTGAATGTTATCTATCTTTACCCTTCATGAATATTATCAACTAGATGAGATTTATAAAATTATAATTTTACCCTTCTAGTTGTTATTTCCTCAACTCATTTGTTACTTGTGAATAAGTTAGAAACAATGTATTGACGAAGAGCTAACAAGTCACATAGTTTCATCCAAATAAAGTCTCTACTTAATTTTGGATACCGCGCGGTTCATTTATTCACAATTCAAGTAATAAAGCATGAGATGATATACATTGCATTTCAGCAATCTTGTACATGAATTTCATATCTATGAGAATTTCACAAAGATGTTTCATGACATCTTCATCACTTAATATATCACCAATTGGTCTAGTCAAGATCATTTAGTGGACCTAGAATTTGACTTTCTCAAATGAGAATATTGAAGCTATGAACTGACATGTCTCATTTCAGGATTTAGGTAAGCATGATGCAATTTATACATAGTGACCTTGAAAAAGAAGAGGTTAAATGGTTTGTTCTTACATTGTCTCTAAATCTGAACTGGTCAATTCAGTATCTTTGAAAGATACACTAGAAGAGCTAAGAGTTCCTAACTCTCTACCTCGTAACCAGACATCATAGATTCTTCCAACAATCATACTAGGATCAATAGTTCATTGATCTTTAGATTGTGAATATATCGCTTTAACCAAACCACGAAGAGTTTGTTCACGCAAATTACATTTGTCTCTTCATATATTGTTAGGTTTGATTAAGGACTATAAGACTATTTAATATCATAAATCTTCAAACAATCAAAAAAGGAACGAATGAACGTTTCAACTTTTATTAATTTATAAATGGGGATCAAAGGAGAAGGGAAAAAGCACTCCAATTCAGATTGCACATCTCTCTCTCTCTCTCTCTCTCTCTCTCTCTCTCTCTCTCTCTCTCTCTCTCTCCTCCCCCCCTCTCTCTCTCTCTCTCTCCCTCCCTCCCCCCATCTATCTCTCCCTCCTCCCATCTCTCTCTCTCTCTAGTCGAAATTCCCATCTCCCTTTCTCTAGGAATTGTAAATTTCGTTCCTAAATAATAGGAGAAAAATCCAGAAAGAATATGGTTTCGAGATTTGGTGAGAATCGATTGTGCACACTCATATTTCTTATTCGTCTCGGAGATTACATTTTGGAAGACTACGGTGTCCTCCTCGAGTACTCAGGTCAGACGAACCACGAAGATGGAGCAAGCACTGGATCGGAGGTTTCTGTAGCCGAGTCAAAATCCATGTAAGTGTTCTAACGAATTGGCTGGTATCGGTTGCTGAATTACTTTTTATATACAAATTAAATTAGTAAATATATATCTTGTTAGCAATCATTAATATTAATTGACTAATGTGAGTGCAATTAATTCATTTTCGCATTTAATATGATTTCTAAGGTATATCGATCACCAACATGCACCCTCATTTGTCGCCACATCCCTCTCAATTTCTTCTCTTATGGTCTTCACTTCCATGATCACCTCTGCGAGCACCACCACCTCTTGTATTGGCAGATCACACCTCCTTGAGCACTATCACAATATGTTGGTCGACCACACCTCCCTCGAATCATCTCTAGCTTTCACACCTATGTGGTTATCTTCCTTCTCGGTGTTGGCAGAGATGCCCACAAGAAGATTGTTTATTTACATATTGATGTAATATATAAATCTTTATAAAGTCCTTATTGTAATTTGCTGATTAAATTAATAAAATTTGAAACGTTCATTCATTCCCTTTTAGTTTGATTGAATATTTACGATATTGAATAGTCTTATAGTCCTTAATCAAGCCTAACAATGTATGAAGAGACAAATGTAGATTTGCGTGAACAAACTCTTCATAGTTTGGTTAAAACGATATATTACAGATCAACGGACTATTGATCCCAGTATGATTGTTGGAAGAATCTATGATGTCTTGTTACGAGGCATAGAGAGTTAGGAACTTTATAGTTCTTCCAGTGTATCTTTCGAAGATACTGAATTGACCAGTGCACTTTTAGAAATAATAGAAGAACAAACCATTTAATCTCTTCTGTCTCAAGATAACTATGTATGAATTGCATCATGCTTACCTAAATTCTGAAATGAGACATGTAATTTCATAGCATTAATACTCTCATTTGAGAAAGTCAAATTCTAGGTCCATTACATGATCTAGACTAGGCCAATTGGTGAGATATTAAGTTATGAAGATGTCATGAACCAACTTTGTGAAGTTCTCATAGATATGGAATTCATGTACAAGATTGCTGAGATGCAATATATACCACCTCATGCTTTATTACTTGGATTGTGAATAAATAAACTGCGCGGTATCCAAAATTAAGTAGCGACTTTATTTGGATGAAACAATGTGACTTGTTAGCTCCTCGTCAATACATTGTTTCTAACTTATTCCCAAGTAACAAAGAAGTTGAGGAAATAACAACTAGAAGGATAAAATGGAACATTTATAAATCTCAACTAGTTGATGATATTCATGAAGGGTAAACATAGATAACATTCAATGGATCCGCTCAATATAATTAAGTTGAATTTGAGTATAAAATAAATTCATTTGAACCGAGAGATACTCAGTGTCAACTCTTTAGTGGAGTCAGTTGACATTAAGCTAATACTCGGAAAAGGTTTGTGAGCTTTTGAGTCCGAGTATAGAAGCTCAAGCTTTGTTCACTTGGATCCATAAGGTCACTATTACAGTTCATTAGAGTAGGATTGTTAAACTGAAAGCTAAGTCAAATAAGTTCAAATGTTGAACTAGACTTTTATCAGAAAATGTTTAAAGGGTATTTTGTCCACATGGACATAAAATGATGTGAATGTCAAAATAAGATTTTGAATATTTTCATATGATGAAAATATAAATTATTTTTTAAAGCCGAAAAGTCGTTTAAGGCATTATGAAATTAATTTCGTTATTTGTGCAATTATAATTCTACATTGGGTATTTTAAGAATTTTCTTAAAAAAAATAAGGAAGCATCTAGAAGCTCCCACTAGGTAGAATTTCAGCCAACATGCATCAAGAGGAGAGTTTTATTTCCTCTTAATTATAAGGATAATTACCCAAAAGGAAAAGAGGAAATAAATTTCTTTGAGAAAAAAATAAATAAGCTAAATGAGGAAACAAATTTCCCCCTTGCTTGATAGAAGTGGCCGGCCACATTAGAAGAGAAAGGAGAGAGGAAAATCAAATATTGTGTCATGAATGCATAATAGGAAAGAGTAATTATCATTTCTTGATTTTATTCCTCCTATAAATAGAGCCTCACATAGAGTTGTGAAAATAGGCTTTCTTGCTCTTGAGCTCTCAATGTGGCCGACCCCTCTTCTCTCTCTCTCTCTCTCTCGCTCTCTCTCTCTCAAAATACTTCTTTTATTTTGGCACATACATGATCAATTGATCTAGAGAATTAGCTTATGATCCGAAAATTGTTATTGGTTCATATTACTTAATTGTGCCCACACACAAATCCTTCTAAACCTCTATAGACTTTTGTAATAGAAATCTTAGATTTCTCAAGTTGAAGACTAGACGTGAAGGAATCGAAGCAAGGAAAAAGATCCACATTTCCCAAGATGATTCAAGTTTGAAGATCCAAGAAATGTTAGTATTCAAGTAGATTAAACATGTTCATGCACTTTGCCTAGGTTAGTAAAATTGTTTTACTTGTAAATAAATTTTATATTCCGCCACTAATATGATTAATGATAATTTTTCTTAACCCTAGACCTATTCCAACACTCGGACCACGTCTCAAGGTGACTTCGACCATTTCCATCAACACCACCACCACCACCACCACCATTTTCGTTCATACTAGGTATCTCTACGAGCAAGAATTGCGACCATCGTTGTTGGACCATCTCTGCCAAACTAGATCATTATGCAAGCACCAGCCTCATCGTTTTCCAACTGACGTGCAAGACTTAGCATAGTCGGACCTTCGTTGTGCTCCTCTCTCTCTCATGTAAACCTCTAGTTTCACTCTCACTCGACTTGTCTCATGCGTCGTTATTGGTGAGCCTCAACCTTTTTGTCGCTGACCCAACCAGCCAGAAAATGTTTGTGGATGCGGTGTCATCGCCCGAAACCATCGGTGACGATGCGCTGATCCAACCGTTGACCCGAACAGCCATCATAATCTTATTTTTGACACGACTTTAGTGATGTTTTCAGAAATAATTTTCAGTTTGAGTAAATCTCGATTTTAGAGTATAGTCTAACACTCATGAATCAATTTAAGTGTTACAAATCGAATTTGCACTTCTTACGCATTTTATATTATAGAAAGTCCTTACTAATGATGCTATTGAAAAGTTCAATAAATCATGCGTTACTTAAATTCACTTATTAAGTTTATATATTTAGGAGAATATCAAATAATAACTTTAAGTCCTCAGAGTGTTGTAAGTTGATTATTCAAAAATTGCTCTAAATAATCAAATAAAAAATTAATATTGTTTTTTTGTTATTCTTTTTTGTTTGTAATAAATAATCATTTATTATGACGTGACTGCTAGTAATTGGTGTTAGTGAAGTACACTTTTAGTTAATATATACAGATTTATTTTAATTAATGGCTATTAATTATTTTTTCAAACGTTTGGTTATATAGCAATTAATATGCTTTAAAGCTATATTGCTATTTATCTTTTGATTATTACTATAAAAACCATTTTTTATTACTATTGTTATTATTATAAATATTAATAATAATAATTATTATTATTATTATAAGAAGCCGCTACGCTAAGGTATGGTATAAACAAAAAAAACATTTGATTATACTTGGAACAAAATATTTCGAGATAATAATAAACTTAACTCACATTTGTCACTAAAAAATATAGGAAAATAAAAATAAAAATAAGACGAGACCTGAATGAGAGAGCGAAGAGAGAGAGAAAGGGCGATCGAAGCTTTACACAGAGCAAGAAATATATAGAGCTTCTTATTATCACCAAAAGAATGTACTAAAATTCGCAGTAAAGAAGAAAACCCCAAAAGACAGACAATACACAGAGCTACGAAGCCAATAGGTGTTTGGAGAGGAAACAAATTCAAGAGAAAAACTTCGGAAGCCCAAACCGACTCGTGTCACTTCGGTTCGATTTCGCTGCAATTCAAACGGTTCGTCGAGGTCAGAGCTCAATCAATCATTGAATAATCACACTTATGGAAGCTATTTCCTTTTTTTCATGTTTTACTTGATTTTTTTGTTTTTGGCGCTTCACTCCGCAGTTTTATGTCTGTTTTTTTTCGTGCAATTCGAACTCTGCTTCGCGGGCTTGAATTCGCCGGAACTCTTAGATCTCATTCTCTGAGCTTTTCGAATTCTCTTGAATTGGAAAAAAAGCTTTTGAATTTCGTGCTAATAGATTGAAAGAGAAATAAACGGTCGGGTTTTTTGATTGGTTCTTCGGTTTTCTGTGAAAAAATTGCAGCTTTTAGCGGAGTAGTGCGGTGGTTCGGAAGCCCGAATTGGCGGTAATTTGGAGCTTTAGGGTTTCGATTTCTCGCGGCTGCTGATTAATTGAGCTCAAGCTTGGTTTTGTATTGGCGGGTTTTAGTGAATTTCGTACGGGTTTGATCTCTAGGGTTTTGGTCGCCGGAGGATGAGATTTGGGGGTACATTGTGCGTTTCTTTGCGCGGGAGATTTCAGGGCTTTTTGGGAACAGCGATTAGTGCAATCCAGCTGGATAGGTTAGGGTTTTGGGGGTTCTTCTGATTTGATGAACGATGTCCTATTCTATTTGTTGGAGTAAGCAGAGTTTTGGGAGTTGATTTGGGGAAAAACTATGTCTGGGGTTATCTGGGAGCAAAAGTAATTGTAACTGGGTTTCGAATTGGGGATAGGATAGCTGGGTATTTAATTAAAGTTGTCATTTATCTGTTTTCGTGGATGGTGTTTGAGTCCGATCACTGAGAATGCAGCCTCAGCCGTGCTCGAGAATCGATTTGGCCGAGCTCAAAGCTCAGATAGTGAAGAGAATCGGCGCCGAAAGGTCGAAGCGGTACTTCACTTTGCTGAACATGCTTCTGAGTCAGAAGCTGAGCAAGAAAGACTTCGACAATCGGTGTTTCAACAATCTCCTCGGCTGCGAGAATGTTGCGCTACACAACCAGTTCATCCGCTCGATCTTGATGAACGCATGCCAGGCAAAGACTCCCCCGCCAAAGCTTGCCGCGCAGCCTCAGAACAGCTCTCTGTGCAGAGAATCCGGGACCGTTTGGTCCAATGGCGTTCTTCCGAGCTCGCCCAAAAAGGGCCGGTCAGGGATTCGGGAACGCAAGCTCAAGGATCGGCCGAGCCCTCTTGGCCCCAACGGGAAAGTTGATCACTTTCCGAGCTCGGAAGACAATAACATGGAAAATGGGGACGCCACTCCGTGTGATTACCAGAGGCCGATCCAGAATCATCTCCAGCCCGTGGCCGAGATGCCGGAGATCGAGAGAGAGGAAGAAAAGGCGGGTCGGGAGAACCCGTCACCGAGCTTCACCCGGAGCCCGTTGCTCGCTCCGCTCGGGATCCCGTTCTGCTCCGCAAGCGTGGGCGGGTCCCGCAAGGCGGCGGTTCCGGCGGCGGCCGGCGGAGGAGATTTCGCCGGATTCTACGACTCCGGTGTGTTGTCGGACACGGAGAGCCTGAGGAAGCGGATGGAGCAGATTGCCGCCGCTCAGGGCCTCGGGGGAGTCTCTGTGGAATGTGCCAACACGATGAACACCATGTTGGACCTTTACCTGAAACGCCTCATCAGGTCTTGTGTCGACTTGGCTGGCGCTCGGAACGACCCAAGGAAACAGCTCCAGAGTCAGATTCAGGGCGGGAAGGTCGTCAATGGCATATGGCCGAGTAATCACATGCACATGAATATGAACACGCACGGTGGTAACTCGTCGTTGGAGCCAGCACAGAACTCGATATCCTTGCTCGATTTCAAAGTGGCCATGGAGTTGAACCCGCAGCAGCTTGGCGACGACTGGCCTCTGCTTCTCGAGAAGATTTCTATGCATTCGTTCCAGGAATGAAGCTTCACAGAAAAAAAAAAACAAAAAAAAAAAACAAGATTTTTTTCTCGAGAGCCGTGGTTTTGGGTTTAAGTCCAAATGCTATTTTCTTCTGATTAGAATGACCTGGCAGCAAGGTCTCGCTGTTGTCACTGCAAGGTGGGACCGGGACAAAATCCCAATTGATGGATAAAACCTCTGATCGAGCTTTACATGTCCTAATTTGCTCATTCTAAGCCAGCTCGATCAGGAATCCTGAAGCTCCGAGCAATACATGGGTGTTTCGAATCGGACCCCAGTGTCACTGCTTCGGAGCTCGAGCCATTAGAGAGAAAAGCTGAAGTTTTGCGGGGACACTGCTGCGTAACTCCGTCGAAAAGGTCGAAAATCAACCAATGGAAGAGCTTCAGAGTTGCTGTATGTATTTCTAGATTCTGATTATTAATTGATATTTCAGTAGCAATAACTTTACATTTAACAACCGTTGAGAGATTTTCTTTATTGTATGATTCCTCTATTTCCACTGAATAATGAGATATCCCACTTCTGAAAGTATCATATGGCCTCCTATTTTTTTTATCTTTCTTAAGTTAATTTGTAACCCTATTGTGGGTTATTTTTTCACCATATTTTCTCTTATTATGTATATTTCTCAACCAACTATTTTTTTTTTGCAACTTGATTTAACTCAAGTTTGTGTCTCATGCGGCGTGGTATACCGTTACCACAAAGGTAAACCGCAGAAAAAGAGATGTCCAGCGGAGTACCTGAGCAACATATAAGAGGTGTTTTTATTTATTTACATACTAGTATGAAAATACGAATAAATAGATTTATATATAAGGGTAAAGAGATAAGGAGTGCTTTGTAAGCCACGAGGGTCAAAAGATGCAAGCTTTCATGTAAACTTGTTACGCAAAGGACTCTAATCTAGAAATAATGCAAGCTTTCATGAAGCTGCAGATTTTTGTCCGAATATGTGGATTTGGGTGTATGCGAAGGGAAACATCTTCACTGCAGAGGAAAATTGAAAATACTTTTGAAATTGTTTTAGCTGATTGGTGCATTGTCATTCGTTTTTGTGTTTTCGGATTTATCATACTGTTTATTATTACCCGCGTAACTTTATATCATTTGCCTTCCTCAAAAAAAAAAAAAAAAAACCTTTATATCATTTGCCACATACGCCGTGAAGCAAGATTCTCGAGGTATTCAACAGAAAAATTATCTACTTGAATGAAACATACTCCAGATAAAAGTATGTGAATCTGTTTGAAGTTCTTGCCATATTTGCTTGATCACAGTTCACACTAAACCTCGCCTGTACTAGTCAGTTAATTTCTTGACCGGTTGAGCATTTCTTTTATATATATATATATATATATATATATATAGTGCATTTCTTTCTTGTACTTAACTTTGTTGTAGTTCCATAATCAATTGACGTTGCATGTCTTGTTAAAACGTTATCATCGTTATCTAAAGCAGTTGAAAGAAAAGCATATCCAGCAATTCAGGCAAATTTAAAGATTCAGACTTGAAGCTGATTGGCCATCTCTTCAACGCTCAAAAGAAACACACATACTGAAATTTATAATATATGTATAATATATTTATATATATTAGTTCACGAAACGTGCTTGGCATGTGTTTATTGAGAAATTAACTTTATTAATTTTGATTTCTGGTATGATAAAATGATAATATAAATAAGAAGTTTTAAAGGAGAAAATGTATAATACCATTTTGAATATAAAAAAATTTGCAGTAAAAGTTATGGCATTTACAAATATAATGGTATAAGCCGAAATAATTACTTGTTGTAATTCGATTCACGGTATGTCCTTGCAATAAACACCAGAGATTATAAAGAGCAATTTTTTATGAAAGTTATTTGAAGACTTTGGAAAGCAAGAAAACACAATTTATTTAGAACATTCAATAGCCTCTAAAATTAAGATGAAGAAACTAATAGAAACCTCGGTAATGTGGTGCCTAAGGCTGAGTAAGAAAGTTTATGGACAAATTTTGCTTCAACGAGTTCAATAAACATCGACCACGATCCTGATGGCTGAACCATTTCGAAATGGAAATTGAACATTTCTAAGCGCAAAAAAAATTAATAAAATAGTTCAAATTTTACAAGCACGGAATTTATTTGGCATTTAGTTAAAATATACTCATCAGCTGGCAATAAACTAATCACATTGTTTCACATTTCGAAATTTAATCGATATACTAATCACATTTCCAAACAATATACTATTTAATTTCTTTTTGTTCTCGATTATATTGTTTCACATTGAAGAAACATCATTATATATTTTTATTTAATTTTTCCAGAGAAAAAATTTAAAGAATTTGTGCCAAAAAAAATATGAAATTTACTAAATCGTTTCCTACTCTTTTAATGAGCAAGTGTCGTTTTTTTCCCTATGGGCATGTGTAAACAAAAGCCAAATAAATAGCACTTTTAAGGACATCAATTAGATACAGGTACATCTAAGGCTTTAGGCTTTAGTGGCCATTTTTCTAGGATCAAGGTCTATAACGCACCCCTTCCCACTAGAGTTCTCTCTTTCATTATGTTCAGATGGAACTTGTGACCAACCAAAGCAAATACTTGCAAGCAAAGACGCTTAAAAACTGGAAGAAGACCCAACAGTTGGTTGACCAATTTTTTTTTTTTTTTTTGCAAAAGAAGGAAGCAAAATAATAATGATAAAGGATCCTAGAAATGATTATTGAACAATTTTGGTGAATATTCACAGTTCTATGAATGAGAGCAGAATTCCAGCCGTGTCTGCACCAACAGCTTGGGTTTATTAGTTCATTTACCAACTGAATTGATATATGTACAGTATGAAAAAAAAAAGTAAATTTCCAAAGAAAATGTATACAGAGAGAGAGAGAAAGAGAGGAGAGAGAGATAGAGGCTATGGTGATGTGGGGTTGGTGGCGGGGGACTTGCAAATGGGACACCAGTTCTTGTGACGCAACCACTGCTGAATGCAGTCGGCATGGTATCCGTGCTCGCACCGCAACCCTGCTATTTTGTCACCTTCAACATACTCTTCCTGCCATTTTATTTACAATCCATCTTCAAACATCATAATTTTTTACCATATAACTCATTTCATAATCAGACACAGGTCGAGCAAAGGGATGTCAAATCATCTCGCACCCATCTTTCCGAGGTAATACTGTTTGCTATTAGCTAGCTGGTGGTTTTAGAATAATTATCATAGTACTTTGGCCTATATAAATAGACATTAAGGATGAAAAAGTTACGAGTATACTGAAGAAATTATTTTGCATTTCTGTATACAAAGGCTGATCAAACGGACCTGGCATACGCTACACTTGACTTCCTTGCTGACAAAGGAAGGCGAGGTGTTATAGATGCTTTTCGTGAGGCATTCTGATAGAGCGTCCTCTGAAAGTGCTGTGCTCACGTTTCCCATTCGCTCTTCAAGGGCTAGTAATTCCTGTCACACACACAAAAAAAGACTTGTAAGATTCATGGAGATGAAAACTCCAGTATGCAGAGCTAAACAATGCCTCTATGATGAAAACAGACCTCGTATGACATGCTATCGATGTCGAGTCTCATGTCTCGGTGCTGATCATATATATTCAGGCTGTGTGGGAACAGGTTGGTCTCTAATGCAAGTAATTGCTGCAAAGTTGGAAAAACATACATGTTCATCTATTAAAATGGTGTGACTAGATCAATAATAAATCTACGAACGTGTATCAAATAACTACCTCGAACGATAGCTCTTCATCGTTTTCAATCCTCTCAAGAGCCAGCAATACCTGCAAATTGAACCGACGACCCCATAACATGATAAGTTTTTAAAAAATTAGGGTGTAAACTATCAATGGGAAACTTGGGTCTTTATATGAGACAACAAACCTCTGCGATCCCGTCAATGTTAAACCTCCGCAAACCATCTCGATTACCTAATGATCGACTCAACCCGTGTGCCATACTGGTGAAAGTGCCAAGCATATTTTCACCACCCATTGATGATCTACCATGAGAGGTTTGATGAACCAAGGGAGATTCATCAGAGGATAAGTGTGATGAACTGGTCGAGCTTGTGCTGATTGAGCGAGTGGGATATGATCTCTGAGAGCTGATCCTAGAGGATCTGCTTCCACTCCTTTGATCAGAAATTCTCGACCGTGTTTGGCTTATGATTGGTCTCTGAGGCCTGACTGATGGAACATCATTGTGCCTAGTAGGAGGCATATATCTACTTCTTCTTGAATCAGAGATCGAGAGGCTGTTAGAACTCGGGTTCCGTTCCATCGATGCTGACCCATTGATCTTCTTCCCTCTGGTAGCAGAACTGCTCTCTCCTAAAGAATTTCTCTTTCTTGCTGTCTCATTCCTTTGATCAACACTTGAACCCGACGATGAACAGTTTGATGGGACGATATCAGATACCGAACTGCACCGCAGATTCCTCAAACCAGACCTTGCTGAACTGCCACTTCCTTTCACACTCGTGCTTGTTGATCCCGCTTCGAATGATGAAGACGGCCTCTCTAAACTAGCCCGGCTTGCTAATCCAGTTCTCTGATTCAAAGTCCTATGAGATCTCATGCCTGAGGCTATACTAGAGCTTCCTACCTCCATCGATGAAACCCCGCTAGACACCGCGATTCTCGATTCACGTACGGAGGGTCTCTGCGCTACTGGGTCATCCTGTAGACTGCTTGTTTCAGATGAATCAGATTCTAAATGAGAAGATAACTTCCTGCGAGGTAGAGCGGTTGATTTTTGCGGGCTATTCGCTACTGTTGACTTCCTAGAGGAACTTGCAATCATCGTTGTCTTTTCGCCACATGAAGGGCGCACCGAAGCCCTCAGAGGTTTGGGTTTTCCGGTTTGAGTGACCACTGCAGAGTTCGGTCGCCCGCTGCATCCAGATCTGCTGCAGACTTGATGATTTATATCTCCTTCATTCGGAGTTTGTCTCAAAACAAGTCCAGATGGCTTTCTTGAGACAACGAGCTTATCTTCAGCTCGTTTCCCCGAATATCCGTCCATGTAGAAACTTATACTATATTTGATCTGCAGAACGATGATGGAAAGGATCGTCATTATAATTCATAAATAACGAATTTAAAATCAGCATAATAGGCATACAGCCAGTCATATAGTGAAACGAGTATATACTAAGATAGGAGGCTTTTAATTTTTATTTTATTCCTTTTTAACAACTGGATAAAAACGGAAGCAACGCGCACAGTATCAGTTTACATGGAAATAAACATGGAGTAGAAAACATCAGCACAGTTTTAGGTAATATTTATTTTCCAAACCTGTGGTATATACGTTAAACATCGAGCACTTTTAATATTTAATGGTATTGAAAAGATGAATACGGTGACAATAACACAACCATTAACAAGATTAGGCAACAAAAGATCACATTTTTTTTCAAGAATTTAACAGCTAGTAAAATTTAGATCAATCACCAACATCACAACTTTGGCACAAAGCTACTAATCATAAGTTTTATTAGGAGGCCAAGATAAGCCAAGAGCATAAAGCTTGTGATCTTGCAAAAAATCTTGACAAAGTAAAATAAAACGGGGCAAAACTCGAGCATCGAAAATTCAAAGTTGGTGACAATGAAAGTTATATCCATGGAAATAACATAAAATAAATAAATAACGTACAAAAAACAGTGATAATATGCAACTACAGAATCTTCTAAAGAAGACATTGATGGAAATCATAGAAAAACAACCACAGGTAAACAATAACGTACTAACACAGAAGTCATGCAATTCTATTCTCTTATAGATGTACTAATGATGAGCTCCCCGGGCACTTTTCAACAAAATGAATACGGGATCAATAATAGAATATGCACAGCTTTCAAAAGAAAATCATCGATTTGTAAAATAACTTGCGAGCTAGGCTTAAAAGCAGCCAACGTCTGATTCAGGAACACGTTTCTCTTTGTCTCATGCTCGTAAATATTATTTCAGGAGTCAAAACTGTTCGGATACCAACATCTACGAGCACACGGTGTTTTATCAAAGGGTTTATAGCACAAAGAAGAAAACGAAATCCCACTTGGATAAATCTCACCTCAATCCAGCAAGCAAAAACCAACAATGGACAGATAAGATACAATATCAACCAGGAACAAAAGAGTCTTATGTAACTGAATAGAAACGGACAACAATCACATGAAGGGAACAAAACAGTCCTTGTATTGTGAGTCTATTGGTTAAAGATGTGAGCCACAGAGAAGCCTATACGTTGATCATGAGTTATTAATTATAATATATGAGAAACGAACAAAAGGATGAGAGGAAAAAGAGGAACCAGATGGCTTGAAGACCATGTTGGGTTCCTCAAAACTTGCATTGAAAGCTGAACTATTCTCAACAATCGTCTTTACATTCTATATTTACCAAACAACAAAAAAAAAGGAAATTTTCTCACCGAAATTCAAGGATTTTCAGGGCAATAAGAGTCCTAGGAAATTAAGAAAAACAATATATGTATATATATATATATATATAAAGCACTGTTTCCTTAAAAAAAATATAAAGCACTGTTTACCTCGTTCGTGTATATATAATTGAATTATGAATACGTATCCGAATTTTCCACGAAACAAAACAGAGCCTGAATTTTAATACCTATGGTTAAAAATTCACCAGCTAATCATCAGAATCAAAACAATTAAGACGATAAATTTATTGATACGAAACAATTCAATTTAAAAAAAAAAATTCGTACTTAGCTTGAAGGAGATTTTTAAGAGCCAGGAAAACTTCCAGAATCGAACCTCTCGTTTTTTTACCTTTTTTTTTCTTCGTTCTTCGTGTTGCCTTTCTGCTATCGTTCTTCGTGTTGCCTTTCTGCTATCGTTCTTCGTCGTTGAATTCGGAGAAAGTTTCTCGGAACTTTTTAGAGAGACAGAGAGAAAGAGAGAGAGAGTTGTTTTTGGTTCTTTAGAGAGAGAAACGTAGAGAACCAAAAGCCATACGTGTGTGTGAATGGTATGAATGATCCGAGGCTTTGCGAAAACTCCTTTTATTTATTATTGTTTCTGTTAATTTATTTTTTACTTTCAATTTATTTATCTTTATATTCTTGCTGATATCGTTTATTTTATTAATATTTCGTCTTGATTCTCACAAACGTAACAAGTATAGAAAGAAACCAATAAACAAAATTGGTTTTTTATGATTCCCTTTCAAAGCTTTCCCATTAAAAAATAATTATGCTTATCACGTCAAATCCATTTTCACCATATTTATAATCAGCAACAATTATAGTTATTAAACGATGAACGTAAGACGTTATATGATCTTTTTCGTGACACATATGACCATTAATATCGTTCATATTCTTTAATTTATTTACATAAATAAGCTCTTTTTGTTTTCGCCCTAAATGATAGGAAAGAGAACTAATGCTTCATATAATTAAAATATTATAATCAAAATTCCGTCCAAATGATCCTAATTTATTAAATCATTTTGAAAATGATCGATGTTTCGTAAAATTTATGTAAATGACTCCAGTGCTTATGTGTCATGTCAATTTACATTGTAAAATTCAATTTCGTTATAAAATAACAGCATAAATTAATATGATACGTAAGCAATAAAATCATTTACACGAGTTTTACGAAACGTTTGACATATCTAAAATAGTAAACCGATATAGGGTCATTGTATACAATAACTCTATTAAAATCATGCAATTTATAGTCTACCATATTTATCAGCCCAAACCAATCTGTTTAATCTAGTGATTCGGTGAGTTTTAATAATGACATAAGAAATACCAAATAGATTGGTGAATTTTTATACACAACTATTTTATTGTTATATATATTTGAGTATTTTATAAATGGGATTTTTACGATTTTGCTATTAATCGAGCAAAATAACATAATTTGGGAATCTACAAGGGACGCCCGTGATTATGAAAAAGGGTTAGATGGAAATTAGTCATGAGCTGTTGGATTAAAGTGTGTTTTATAAGGTCAATAGGGCCTTTATTTGAAGTATCGTTCATAAAACTTATATTTAACTTTTGCTATATAAAAGGCTCTAAAAAATATTGCTAAAAATCAAAAGTTTAAAGTGTTAACTAGGATAGTATAGTGTTAATACACATCCCCTCATAGTTGGAGAGATTGGGTTCAATCTCCACCGCACGTAAAGCTTGCCTTAAAAAAAAATACATCAAACAATTAAAATTAAATCAACCTCTTGAATCCTTTGTAGTATAGTTTAATTTGAAAAAATAATGGGTGTAAACTTCTTCATGATAGTGGTAAGAAGTTGTTCATCTAATTTGGATTACCTATGTCGTGTGTTTTAAATTATTGAGATCGACTTTCATCAAGGAAACAATTTCAATTTTGTTGAGTAATTAATCATCGAACGAGTTTATCAGTTTCTTGTGTTCTTTATTGATTTGTCTGTTTGATTGTCATTTAAATAGTTGTGCTAAACTCAATTAGTTGTCGAACAAATAGTTCCATCGACATAGTAGCACAACTTTGTCACTACACGTTAGGTAATTTCACAATTATTATTATGTTGTTACACGACCGGAAATGTCAATTTTTCGCCTATTGCATATTACGATTGTAGAGATTTCACTCGATTGAGATTCATGCTCAAAGAAAACAATATGAGCGTCAAGAGATAAATCAAAACTATTTCTGTTAAAGATTTAGAAATTCATGCCTAAAAAGATTAAAACTACTCCCGTTAAAGATCAAGCAGTACAAAAGTCAGATGTAATAGATCTAAATTATTGAATATAATCAAAAGAAAATTCAAAATTATAAGCCTCAAATACAATTTGTAGATTATATCATTCCAACTACTTGAAGTGATTTATAGGCCTCGTAAGTTGAAAAGAAGGTATTAGGGAAACGCTAAGAATTTGAGGGTCGAATTGGACCCCTCTTTCCTAGGGTTTACTATTCGTATTAATATTGGATAGCATGTTGGACCACTATAATAAATTTGAAGGTAATTTTTAATTTAACAGACTACTAATGTACTTACTAACCGCCAAAACGAAATGATATACATTGGTGAAATGTTATTGGTAATGACAAACTAAATGAAAATTAGGTATAAAACTATGCTAGAATAAATTTGTAATTATTATATGAAATCCTAAATAGCTACAAAATCTAACCTTTTTAATAAATTGAAAAGTGGCATGTTTAAGACAAATATAAATAATTTTGAAATTGAATGACAACACATACTTAATATTTTATACGACTCTAGTAAATAAAATATATTATTTACGCTTTGATATTCCTCATATCTACAATGTTTGTTCATTAGCGTCTCTCATACAAACTTTGAGTGAAGATCGATTGTTGGTACCTCCTTCCGATCATGAAACGTTACATATAAGTTTCATTATTAGTAGCAATGTCGTTAAATTACGGATAATAGACTAGATTTTAAAAATAAGTATAAGTTTAAAACTCCAAAAAACTATAAATATAATGAAAATTTAATGTTTATGTTCAATAAACTTTTGTGTGTATTTGATTTTTTTGACGGAGGTGTTGTATCTCTCAGTATACCAATGACATTCCAATAATATATTACAATATTTATTATATTAGATATGGCATAAAATAGTAATATCCATCAACTTTTTGTACACATTTTTTTGTGTATTATTATTATCAGTAAATTATATAAGTTAAATAATAGTAATATAAACGAACTATCTAACTTTTACCCTACTCGCAACTGTAATAGATCAACACTAACTTAAGTTGAATAAAAGTATTTGATAATCGTTTTGATCGGCTTAACTGTTGAGATGCATATCGTTGATCTTGTGCTAATGATCCAGAAAACATAAATTGTGTTGACTAGTGAAAATTGTGATGAAACTGATGTAAGAAATGGGAAAAATTATGTCAACGAAAAAAGGGATAATCGGCTGAAGTTGTGAGAAAACATGAAAATTGTGTTCAAAATAATGTTTGCAAAATTTTAAAATAAAGATAAGTTTCATACACATAAAAAGTTATAACTTACATAATAAGTTTCAATTACAAATGCACAGTTCGAACTTCAAAATCCAATACATGTAATTAACATACATAATTCTCAACATCTTTGTCGAGCTCAATAGGTCCAAGCCTCAACCTACCAATCGTCGTTTCTTTGTAAGTGACAATTAACGCGAGCCGCCAGATTGAAGGAGATCGGACGTTCCTAATTAGACCTAGCTAAATGAGTCTTACAAAAGGACTCGGTCAATCCAAAGTCTCACAACGCTACCTCTATCTCGAAGCTTAGGGTTTATGTAAATCTCTCTCTCTCTCTCTCTCTCTCTCTATATATATATATATATATATATATATATATATATATATTTTATGATCAGATATTGAACGATTTGCAAATCGTGTTACTTTTTCGTAAGAAGTTGTAACACATCCTTGTATGTTTGAAAAAATTTGTGTGGGTGATTGTATTAGTAAGGTTGAGTGTGTAATCGACGAAATAATGCAAGTAAACTTCTCCGATCGAGCTCAAATGTACATGTACGTCTTCTTGATCGAAGCACAATAAAATTTGGTGTCTGACTTACATTTATTTATATTTTTTTGTTAGTTGGTTTGTTCAAGCATAGATTAAAATTTTATAATTTATGGCGAAATCACTACATAAAAAATTTAAAATATCACAGCCAAGCACAATAAAAAAAAATGAACATTATAAGTTTTATAATCTACCCCATAAAAATTCACTAACATTATCGATTTTTCGTAATTTTAAATACTTGTTTAAATATATAAATATATATACACGCACACAACTATGAGTTTGTCATATTTATATTTCAATTAAATTTTGTAACCTAACATAAATAACAAGTTGAAAGTTAATATGCTAAAAGACACAAATAAACGTAATTTTTTAGTGATTGCCACATAATTTCCTGCAATATTGTTGAGTATACGCTACTTTAACTGAATTTTGGACGATGAGATTAAAATTCCGAATAAATATGATAAAAATATAACACAATTTTTTTTAATTTTATAACACAAACTCAAAATGCAATGACATGAAAATTTTCACAAGTTCGGACCAATATCAACGGTACAAAATTACGAAACGCTAATATAATCATAAATTTCCGTGGGTTCTATATAGTTTTTACAAAATTTTAATTCTTGGATTGGCTTTTTAATACCGATCAATTCATGGGCTGATATCGTCAAAATAGTTTCTTATTTAGTGGATTTTTATTTTATTTGTTTGCTTATACGCATTATTTTATTTCTTTAATTTGTTTAGTCAGGTTATAAATAAAATAAAAACTCAGTGTTTTAGAGCTTTATTATTTTGTTATTATATATTATAGTAGGCAATATATGAATGTTCAGAGTTTTTGAAGTTGAATAAAAATCAAAGCTTTGCTTTGCTGAAAATCTCTACATATCTATAAATTAATAGATTTAGTGCAATACTTGAGATAGAAAGACACGTCATCATATATTATCCACGTAAAACTGGAGGAAAATAAATTATTTTTCTGAGAAGCTGTATTAAACTACGTGTCACATAAATAAATAGTAAGGACAAACATACAACCGTCCTCCACCATCTGAGAAGAGACCTTTTATTGTTCACAATCCTTTGTTGGCTTCTTTTGGCTCTATGGATTAGCACAAACTCATTTATTATAATTTAGAATACAACAAAGGAGAAAGCTCAATTATATATATATATATATATATATATATATATATATATATATATACATTTTTGTTAAATTGCTATACGAGTTGATGGGGCCGTGCTTATGATGTCGTGTCATAAACTCAACAATATTTGGACAAAATTTTATTTGTATCCGATAAAATATATGTAAAGGGAATAGTCAATAAAAAATTGGTTTAATTTCAACCACTAAATATGTACAAAATTATAAATAACTAACTTTTTATTTTCTTCCATTTCGTTTATCCCAAAACGGGAAGTTCGATACAGAGCAGAAGCATATGATATTATGTCATGTCATATGAGAAGAAACTAATGACTATTTTCAAAAGTAAAAAAGAAAAAAGAAGGAACAAATTTAAAGTGGCCATCACCAACCAAATCGCGTTGAACCTTTGACGCTTTACCAAAACCAACATCCTTAAAATGGCATATTTTAAGAGATAGAAGAAAAGAAAAAAGATATATTTTATACATTTTTTTAGAATGAAAATTTATATCAAGATTTTCAAATAATCAGGAAATTGAATTAACAGACCAAGAAATAGCTGATTCACACTTGGGGGTTCTCTCTCTAAAAATTAGGGTTTCACTTTCAGCTCAGCCTCCTCCTCAAGTGATTTCGGTCGTTGTTTTCATCCTCCAAAAGTGAGGTTAAAATCGGGAGGGGGAGGTGCAGTTCCATTGTTTGTGAGTTTCGTTTGGGAAGATTTTTTTTTCTTTTTTCCATGTTCTTTCTCTGTTTGAGTTGCAGAGGCCAGAGCATCGCCTCCAAAGAATTTCTGGCGCCAAGATCCGAGAACTCGAGTTGCCTTGCGCGACCCTTTTCTCCCCCTACATATCTATCGTTTCGATTCTGTAGATCTGTCGGAAAGTGCCAAAATCTCAAACTTTCTTAGATCGGTGCACGAGAGTCTTGGACCATGGCCCCCAGCTTGTAGATTCCATCGATCAGAGTGAGGACGCCACGTTTATCAGGACGAGCATCTGACAACGTTGTGTCTGAGCCTTTCTTCGGCTTCTCCGGCTCGGCTTGATTGGCGAAGGCTCGCAATAAGCGCCTCGATAGTAACTGATTCTTGTTGCTCTGTTTTAAGTTAGTTTAATTTTAATTGGTTTAGTTTTAGCGAGTTGTGTTTGAAAGTGAGCGGTAGACAATTACGAATCTCGATCAGAAAAAAATTCTTGAGATGATTTTATTATCTATTCTCGGTTAGTTCATAGTGTCCGAGGTTTCGGATTGGCGACGCTTTGTCCGCGCTTTAGAAATTACAAAAGATCTATGTTGAAGAGGTTCGATAGTGTTTGACAGACTATACTTTAGTTTGCAGTTAACAACTCGTCTCCTTTAGTCTGATTGTCTTATTTTCTGCTACACATTAGCATCTTAGAGTTGATTTGATTCTTCTTATTTTCTGCTACACATTAGCATCTTAGAGTTGTTATGTGCGTTTGTAAATCCGACTTATATTCGATTTACTTGTAAGACTTTTGTTGGGTCTATTTGTTAATAAGAACTGAATTCGAAGAAAGTGAGATTTATTTTTTCATCAATTCCAGCAGCCATTGTTTTACACTTTTTGTGCCAATAACATAAACTAATCATTTTTGTTTTGTTAGTGTTTTGCTTTGCTGCCCTTGCACGAACGCCTTTAATAAACACAAAATACTTTTAGGGTTTAAACTTTATTTAAAGTACATCAACTTTACTCTCTTTTACATAAACTTTTACAGAAAAGATAGGGATATGTAGTTGTGTATCAATTCAGCTTAGCCTTCAGTCAAGTAGAACATCTTAATATGTTTTATAAAGAAATGTCGGTATGTATACATACAAACTGAATTATTGTAATCATGGTTTACTAATACTTAATACGGATTTATATAAGGGTTTAGATAAGTGGATTTTGATAGTAGTCCATATCTTATTAATTTTGTGTAAATACTAAACTCAAATAATTTATACACACAAAAAATTTAAAATATAATATATATTTTTATATTAATTTCAAAAGTTGTGATGTTTGGGTAGCTTAGGTGTTTATTTTATATAAATGTCAAATGATTTTTGTTTTAAAATGTCTTTTTTAGACATAAATTGATATGCGTTTGGCTACAGGCTTCTAAATAATCTCTATACTGCTTACAGAAACATATTGAAAATCTAGCAAAAACTTATCAAAGCTTTCTGAGGAAATTCCCAATGTTGAAATATCAGATTGGGTTATTGTATATAATAGTTCTATATACATTTGTTATTTTAAATATGTCCAACGTTTCGTAAAATTCGTGTAAATAGTTTTAGTGCTAACGTGTCACGTTAACGTACGTTGTAATTTATAGCGTAAATTGACATGACACGCAAGAAGTATTATTATTTACACGAGTTTTACGAAACGCTGTACATATCAAAAATGAGTTAGTAAACTAAATTCATTTCGCCGAAATTTTGTTTAGTAAATGTGATGACGAGTTATTGAGGGTGACACAGTGCAGACTGTGGCTGAAGCAGTTTAAATTAAAAGTATGAAATTTATCAGGAAAGACGGCCTTAATAATGCTTTGAATGATTGTTACTTATTGCTTCGTGCTGGCCCTCCACTCATAAACTAAATGTGTGAAAGAAAAAACGTGATAAACATATAACAAGGGTAACCACAATATACCATCACGGTAGGGAATAGTCTTTAAGTTTAAGCTATTATTATTTATTAATTTTCACGATATTCCTTTCCAATGTCTAATAAGAGCTGGGTTTAATTTATTACGAGCTTGTTATCTAACAAAATTCAATCTATCACTAAAAAAATCTGAAAATATTATTTATCTTTAAAATTCCTTGTTTAAATATTCATCCCAACTCTTAAAAAGTCACAATTAATTAAATGAAAAAATATAAATAAAAACTATTCAGCGAGAAGACGAGAGACCATAAATAAAAATGATTTTTTATATTTGTTCTAATTAACCGGTACAAACTCAAATATTGGGCTGAAATGATCAAAATTAAATTAAAAAGATAAATGACATTTTCAAATTTTTTTTAATGACAAACTGAAAAAATCACGAGAAATGAAAAAAAAAACATAAAGAGAAGCCATAGTTTGAACAATTTCTTTATATATATTTCAAGTCATGAGTCAGAAACCTTATCAAGGATAGCTTGAAAAACTAGTTCAGAGGGGACTAATTTTTCGAGTTTAAAGATAAGAATGTAAAGCTTTTCGGAGTGTAAATTTTTAGAGTATAAAAATACATATTTTTTAAAAAACGGAGCAAATAGTGTGTAAAGAAGCTTGAGCAAACAAGTCTAATTCTATTAGTTTTGCCTGGATTCCTAGAGACCAAAATTCCGGCGCGCCATGAGGTTTGTAAATGAGTTTGGAGGTCCGAGGAACTTGGTTTTTGTGTGTTTCAGGATCTTCCGATTCGTGTTCGGAACACTTTACCTTCGGGGTTTAGTATTGAATAGGTCTTTATGATATGCTTTCCTTGAAAGAAAAAAAAATATCGGCCTAGTACGGTAGTTCCATTCCTTATATACTTGTGTTTTGTAGGGATGTTTTATTTTCAAGACGAATCATGTAAGCTAGTTAGCTTGAATTTATAGTTTGTTTAAATCTTGGGGGAGATGATTTTTTTTTTAAAGATTTATTGGCCTAGATCACTTGAGTATAAATGCCGGTAATATTGACGGAAATTACAGGATTTAATACAAAACTTGAAGCTGAAAGAGTCTAATTCCCTACGTGTAAAAGTAGCATGCATTTTGTAGCCAGAAGACATATTATAAGGGTAAAATTAGGTTAACGGAAATTAATTGTTCAATGTTCGTTTTGGTTAAATATTAATTGCTATCGATAATATTTAAAACTAATTAATCGAAATTAAGAGATTTAGCCAAAATACACTTGAATGCTATTACTTTTCATCTAAGTATAAAGTAAATAATTATGTTAACTAAGGTTAACTGAATTTTACTCGGTTAAATAAATTAAAATAAATTTATTGACCGATTATTCATCTTTAATTATTATTAGACCAAACTAATTAGCTAGTATATAGCACAATTAGGCTACATTTCTTTAAAATATTAAGTAATGAATTATGTATGTTTTTTAAGACAGTTTACTATGTGTGCAACCTTTTTATTAGAAATTACGTGAGAAAATAGTACAAATTAAAGCAACTACACATGCAGCGGAGCGGAAGTATTAGTTTGATAGTTTTATTTTAATATTTAATAATTGGAGTATAACTTTAATTCTTGGAAAAGAAGGAAAAAGAAGGATATATAGTATAAGTATGAAATTTGAGCTAACTGACATTTTTTTAAAATATGGTAAGGCATTGACTACTTTACATAGATTTTCTATTTGTTAATAAAGCCATCGTTAGTTTGAGACTCAATACTTAACGACGCATATACCAAAAAAACTGAATTTTTTTTATGAGGAGAAAAATGGGAATAAATATTTTTTCCACTTTAGGCTTGGCTTGTATGTAATATGTAAATCTTCAATCTAAATTTTTTGTCACATACTAAATTTACGTCACTTTACCAAGATCAATTGAAACTTTACGTGTTACAATTGTATTACTAAATCAAGACAATTATTTTCTTACCAAAAACATTTTTTGTGATATACTTTTATTTCATGACCGATTTGTCACAAAATTTTAAAATTGTTCACGGAAAACATATGTTTTGATCGAACTGTTAAAAAAATCTATATTTCACGACCGATTTATCGCAAAATCATAGGTGATAATATAGAGTCTACAACTTAATTTGCAGTATGACTATCAAATTTTAAGTTCGGTTGGTTTTGAGAAACTGACATAATAAGTTCAGTAGTCTCATGTCAAAATTTCAAATAATACAAATTGCGATTGTTCTTATTGTCGCCATTGAACATGTAATAGTCTCAAACCCTAAAAGATGAAAAAATTAAATGTCATTACGTAAAGCTTTTCAATTCTATTTTTCACGTAAACCTAAAAATACAACATAGGACCAATAATCTAAGCTTTATCGTACACATGATCAGTTAATGAGCCCTATACAAATAGTAGCGTAATTAGCTACAACATCAAGCTCATTTTGCCTAGTTGAGACTAAACTTGATCCACACATCTCTCCGAAGCATGAGTATATATATAAAAAAGAGCCTAATGAAAAGAATACAAATATACTTGTTTACGAACAAAGTAATGTACAAAACACATATATACATTATCTTCGCAAATGACAACGTGGCTAACTCTTTGTTGAATTGTCACACCCAAAACTAAAAGCCACGCCCGTGAAGCAAAGAATTAGTTATACATGGGATCATATTATTTATATTTGTACCAAACTTTCGATAAAACACCAAACAGAAGTCACACGTAATTATTGGATTTTTCTCTTTTGCAAAAAGTAAAGAAAAAATAAAAAAGAGTCAACGTCTTTCCAAATGCCTCGCGGTTAGTTATTCTTATTATTCTACCTTCTAAGTTGATCAACAATTTTTTCTTTGGGTAACTCTTTTTCCTTCTTCTCTCTATCTTTGTATTAATAATACTGTTTATTTATTCTTTCTAAATTTGGTTGGTTCTTCATTCATGGCCTCCACTACTTTTAGTTGTGACCATAATTCTCGCAAACCTATAATAATACCAATGTCTCTATCTCTTGTTTCTTTTTAAATCCACCAAATAATCCTCGAATGAGCCTAGGTTATTTCTCTTCCAATCATTCCATCAATCTGTTTTTTTCCATTCATATATACATATACCTGTACGTATCTTTCTCCCACCTTTCTTTCCTTTCTTTCTCTTTGTCTTAAATTTTCTTTTTTACTATTCCATTGTCTCTATTCATCGGGGTTTGATGATCAACTAATAATAAGGTACGTTACTTTTTGTATATCTCAATCTCTACAAATCTGATCAAATATGAAGAAAAAAAAATCATACATTCATGTGTATATATAATGCTTCTACATATATAATCTCCATTGCTTTAGCCGTATATCTCTCTCACCGTTGCTTTGTAAGAAATTGAATGTGGACATGCATAGAAATGTGAGATATGAATGTCCCAATATGAATATTGTTATTTTTACGTTTCTTTTCCTTGGATAGATAGTGAATTTTTAAACTTTCCATGCGGTTATGGTCGTGATTTTTGTGTATGTGCACGTGTGTGTATATACATATGATTACATCTTTGAATATATTCAAGGATTGTATGATCTCAAAATCCACCTATTTCCCTTTATTTGCTTATGACATGAATTACTTCTTCTAACAGTTAATTAAAGCGGTCAATAAAAATTTATTAATTGATGTAGACATGTTGCGTATGAGTGATGTCCCACAAAATTAGACTATACCTTTAATAAGATATAAAAGTTCAGACCTTATGCAAATTTATTTATTTTAGAATACTCCGGATCTAGTTAAACCTTACAACTTTTAAGATATATTTATGAGTATTTTTACCAGTTTCATATAAACCTAAAACTATTTATTTTTATTTCATATTTTTTATATCAAAATAAAAATTAGAAAAAAAATATTTGATTCGCAACAGCTAGAGTTGCAAACTAAGAAAAAAAATAACGATGATAATAATTAAAAAAAAAACAATTTAGCGTTGGAATGATAAATAAAACCTTCAACAACTATAATTTCGTGTGTATTAATTTTATTGGTGTGTTATGTACTTAGTAGTACCATCACATATATATTGTAATAATAATGATGATGATAATTTGTGACTGCTAATAACTTATAAGTTATTTGGAGTGGGGTCGAAAATCCGAAATAAAAAAGTGTTGCCAATAAAGAATGAGCACAACATAAAGAACATGTGGCCCACTAAGAGGAATAAGTGGGTCTGGGGCCCATATAACTCCATCCACTCATCAATACCATCTCAACCGTACATTCTTCGGATGGTGAACATCATTTTCCCTTTTCAAACTTAATTTAATAATAATAATAAATTAATTGATGATGTGTGTGTGTAGTAAGTGTGTTCGAAGGAGATTTTCAGTAAACAATACCATAAAAATTCATGTGACTAACTTCACACAAACCTTATCAATAATTTTGTCCTTCTGTTTAATAATGAAATAAATTACTTTTTGGGGGGCCATTATGTCTATGTTGGATTATAATATTGTACTTAAAAATTATTGTTCCTTAGCTAATCAAGGTTTTCCACTCCTCTACTTTAATGGAAACTAGTTGGTGATTAAAAATACATAATCGTTATCTTAAGTTCGTAGCTTTAATTCATTACTTGACATAATATATATACAAAAAATTGGCTAAATGACTGGTGCGTTTATTTCAAAATGACCAACGTTTTTTTTTTTCAATTTTGGTTAATACGTGACATACATAATTAACATGATAACTTTACAGTTTTATCCTTTTTTTTATTTTGAGAATTTTTGAAAATTTTAAGCAAATTCGTCCTAAAATTAACGTTAAACTTTAACAGGTTCATTTATCAAAATATTGTTAAACGTCCATTTTGAAATATCACTATGTTTAAATGACCTTTATTTAATTATCTTCATAATGTGTTTATTTATTTTATCGACACTTTAGTATGCTCAAATCTTTGGTATGACGTAACTAATAAATCAAACACAAAACCTTTTTTTTTTGGCGGATAGGTGTTTATTATTTGTGTCAAAATCTTATTCCATATAATTAAAATTTAAAAATATCTTCATTTCCGATGTTACTGTCAGTGTTGATCTACATTATCCAATAGTCGTCCTTAAAACTGAATATAAATCATTCAAGCGATGTGAACTTTATGCAACTGAGAAAAATTTGGTCCATATCTATACACGTTACTCCGGGGAAATAGGGCTTCATTTTTTAGGTTGACCTTTTTAAATAGGCTTCATTTAGACATTTATACGAAATATATTTTCCTCAAAACTTGTCTTATTTTCCTTCAGAATGTTATGAATGACATAGTATTGTATGATTATTTTTCTTCGAATTCAAAATGGTATGATTGAAATAGTTTGACGAGTGTATTGGAATTCGAGTCTTGTTTTGCAATTTTCGAGGGCCATAATTTTTGGAATTGTCAACCACACCGAATGTGCCAATGATTGAGCTTTCCATTTATAGCTCGTTAGTGGTCCACTTATGAAACTCATAAATTACGAACAACTCTTGAATTTTAGTTTTGACTATTATCCAATTACTTTCCCAAAGAGAAAAAAATGCCCTAGGTACAAATAGGACAACAAAAGTTAAAGCAGAAATCATAGTTCTTGAGTGAATTCTGAGCAAAAGAACTTGTGATTTCCCTTGAAAGGGTTAGGCCAAGCAGATTATTTGGGTTTTCAAAATTCAGTTTGCCCATACAAACTATTTCATATGAAAGCGCGCTTAACCGTTTTATATTTTGAAATATTTACTTTTAAAAGCCCTGTTAAACAATTGCAGTTATTACACTACTAATTAATAATTCATGTAACATATATCTTGCCTCTTTTTTTTTTGGATAATGCAGGTTTTGACATTGAGAAACATAAAATCATGGCAACAAAATCTAAAGATAGTATTGGTAGTAGCAACAACTGTGGAATAAAGAGGGAAAAAGTTGCATTAACAACTTCAAATTCCAAACCAAAAAACAAACCAACAACAACAACAAGCTCTTCAACTCTCAAGCCATCTTCATCATCAGATAAACCACTTCCAAATTACCTTAAACACACAAAAAGCTCTCTCCACGACAACTCGGGTCCAGGCCCAGGCCCAAAGCCGGCCCTGATCCGCAGACGTTCCTTCGACAACAAGGCACCTCGGGCCCAAACAAAGCCCGTCTCTGAGAGACTGGCCCAGCAACACCCGACCCGCTCCTCGTCCTTCTCTCGGGTCCCGCGCGGGGCCGTGGGCCCCACCCCGAGGCCGCTCTACTCCAATGCCCCGAAGAAGGGCTCGGGAGAGGCTTTTGTCAGAAAGGAAGCCCCGAGCCCTGATCAAGTGGTCAACTTCAAAGTCGATGCCAAAGAAGCACAAGAAGAAGAAGAAGAAGAAGAAGACAAGCAAGAATTTGACCATGTTATGCACGATAATATCACCACGGTCTCGGAGAAGCTCGTGGCAGTGATCTCTGATAATGGCGATCATCGTGATAATGGTGTTGGAGTTGAAGAGGAACGTGATCACCACCATGGAAACAAGTCGGAAGATCAAGAGAGTCGTGATTGTGGTACGGATGAAAATGGTAAAGAGGGTATTAGTGTCGTCGGAAGCGAAGACGCGATTAGCGTCGCTGAGGAATCTATCAAAGAAGACGAAAAGGAAGTCAGAGATGATGAGGAGATCAACAATGATCACGATCATGGTAGTCTTGGGGAGATCGAGAGCAAAACCAGCGCAGTGAATGAGTCATTCATTGGTTACGAACGTGTTGCTGATATAAATGTCGTTGTCGATGACGATGGTGGTGCTGGTGTGGAAGAGGGAGCTAAGAAGCGCAAGGAAGAGGGTGAGTTGGGGAAGAAGAGCGAAGAAGAGGGTAAAAAGGGAATATCTTCGGAGAATAATAAGAATAAAGGGAAGAAAGAGGCTCAAGTTGCGTATAACGACGTGATAGAAGAGACTGCGAGCAAGCTGTTGGAGAAGAGGAAGAACAAAGTCAAGGCTTTAGTCGGAGCTTTCGAGACTGTCATTGACTATGAAACAGCCGCCAATAATAAGTGATTCTCTTTCTTTCTCTCTCTTTTCGTTCATCATCATAATATTATATTTTCGCAATTTGTGTGTCTAATGACTAGAAAAATAATTTCTTTGACCTTTTCTATCAAGAATGACATTTTTCGCATTATTGTTATTTGTAAAGTTTGGAAGCATTTCGTTAGAATCCAAGACTTTTTCTTCATTCGTTTGTTCTTTGTTGTAGTTGGTGAGTTTGTCATCTCAATACAATCAACTATTTATTTATTTATTTTTTTTATCATAAGATGTGTCACAGAAAACAAAAAGTTTACGTATCATTACATAAATTCATAAGGACTATATCGATCAATTTACATAAATACACGAACGCATATTTTTTATTTTGCTGCGATAGGAGATCTTATAAATTACAATGCTCTCGTAGGAAAAAAAAACAAGTTACTAACTCGTTGCAGCACTAATAAACAATCAAAAAATAAAGAAAAATCAAACAAATTGAAACCACGCAACTCAATCATTTTCACAGTAGCAAAGCATCAAAGAGACCTGTCTTTCGATCAACAGTCGGGACCAAAAATTATAGATGAAAATCTCGGCCTTCTGATCGACATCGTCGTAATCAACATCGACATCAAAGCCAATATAGCGATCGAATTCGTAGATACAGCTTGTTGTCCTCTGAAGGCTCTTCTTCTTCCTACTCCTTCGAAATCTTTCGTCACTATTGTCGTTACCGTCGAAGAAGCCACAGAGGCCACGTGGGCCGGCATTGAAGCTGCGGGTTCTCAAATTCGACTCGCACACGTTTTGAGGGTTAAGGACGTGAATTATTAGCTTAAGCTTCTTGTAATGGCCGTCCTGAACCAGCTTGAGACCGACGAAAAATCCTCCATTTTTTTATCTTATCTTTTTTCTTTTTGTTGCTTGGTTTTTTTAAGAGTTTTTTTTTTTTTTGGAAACTGAGATTTGTTGTTTTTTTGAGAAACTTGAAAACGGTATCTCTATTTAAATAAGCAAAGACGGAATTGTTGTGCAAGCAAGTGAGTGCCGGAATGAATCAATTGGGTTGAGTGAGAGCACATGAAAACGCGTATTGGTGCCACGTGTTGTTCTCTCTTGCTGTGATTGTCGATTTGACAGCTTCGTTAGAATCCATTCATAAGGGGAGTATTCTTTTTTGTCTTTTTTCTTTTTTAAGAATTGTTTTTGTTTATTTTTGGTTGTGTGTAATACATGATTTGCAACGTGAAGTTTTAATTTACTTGGTGACTAAGTTCTTTTATGGTCTTCCTACAAAATAAGAAAATAAAAAATGGTCGCTTCCGTACAAGTTCCTACAGCTATGTCTAACGAATTTTTCGACCGAAATTCAAGACGTGTGTGAGGATTAAAATATATATATATATAAGGAAAGAGTTCATGAAACTGAGTAGTTGTTTTAAATAAATTCATTTTCTGAATACTTCAACCTTAAAACGTTACTTGTATCTCTCATTTTTCCTTGCCTAACGGGTTTAGATTTATAAATAGATATGTGACATGTCTAATTCTGACGGTTATTCTTAGCTTAATTAGATACGTATCCCAAAAGCTTGACTTTATAGTGCATATTAAAACCAACTTTTTAACAGAACATTCGAATGCGACTTTTCTCGTAAAACAATTTATGTGACCTCTTTTATGTTTAGATTTTAGATAAACAAAAGTAGAAAAACCAGTTCTTTTTTTTCTAAATATTTACATGGTTGGTCCATAGACTTATTGGAAAATTGTATCTAGGCACTTATCTTGAAAAATTATTCATTGTTTTATCTAAATGTCTTTTGCGATGTTTTCGACAAATTCTTTAACACTAATAAGTTAACAAAAGAGCGGATATCGGGTTTTGATGGAGAGAATCAGTACTCCCGACTCCAGCTCTTTTGATCCGACGGGGATGGAGAATTGGTGGAAGAAGTTCTAGCAGTTGAGAGTTCCTTCTAAAGTAATACTCTTTCGTTGGCGAGTCTACCTAGGCCGGATACCGGTTAGAGTAGTGTTAGCCGCGAGTAGGATCACCTCAGACAACAGTTGCCGTATCTGTTAGGGAGAGAGAGAAAGATACAATTGTTCACGTGATTTGGGAATGCAGGTGGAATCGGTCGTATCCTTCCGCCTTTCATAGAGGGAGACATCTTTGACACCATTCTCCGAGCTAAATGCATTCTTGAGGTTCGTTCCTATGAGCTTTTTATCACTATTATTTGAGATCTTTGTAACCACATGAACAATGTCCTATCCGAGAGGCCAACATGGAACCAAAATATGCTAGTCCATTGGAAGGTGAGCTTGCTCGAAGAGTATAGAGCTGCTACGGCCATGAAAATCCAGACGAGCACGAAGGTGAATATGATCCCCAGATGAACCTCCCAAGGGACGAGACCCTCTCGATTAATATTGACACAGAACTGGCTCAGGACCGTGGAGGATTATGTATTGATTGTATTGTTCGTGACCACATCGGAATGGTGGTAGCCTCACATACGCTTTCCCTGGTTAGGGGATTATTTTCCAAGCTTTTAGAGGCGTATTCAGTCTTTTGTGGCATAGTGCTAGTGCGTAGCGTCGACGACATGAGAGCGGAGATGGAAAACACCCAATTGGTTTTCGATGGGTGTCCAAGATCAAATTTACCATTGATGGGAGCAATACACAAGGCCTAGTTGGTGGCCAATGGATATACTCGACGTGAAGGTGTTGACTACTTCGACTCTTTTTCTCTAGTTGCTAAGTTTGTCAATGTCAAGATGGTTTCGTCTCTAATTGTCATCTCTGGTTGGACTCTATCACAACTAGAGGTCACTAATGCTTTTTTTTTATGGCGGTATATATGACTATTCCTAGGGGTACTCCGATCATGGGGGGAGATTTTACTAAGGAACGTTGTTTTAGCATTCACAAATTGTTGTATGGTATGAAAATAGACGAGTCATCAATGGTTTCAAATATTCTCCAACACATTGATTCAGATCAATTTTTCTCAATCATTGAATGATCATTTCCTTTCACCAAAGTCAATGGTAAATCCTTCTTAGTTTTGACAATATCATAATTGCTAGCAATGACCAAGCATAAATTGACTTACTCAAGACAATATCAAGTACGAAATTCAAAATGAGGGGTCTAAGTGCGTTGAGATATTTCTTAGGACTTCAGATTGCTTAGTCAACAAAAGGGATATATCTTTGTCAATGGAAATATGACGTTAAGATTGCAAGCCACAATCCATCCTATGGATCCCAATTGAAATTATCTCATGAAGAAGACGATATACTAGATTATCCATTACTGTACATGATATTGATTTGAAGGTTGTTCTACTTGATTCTCACACGGCCAAATTTTTGTTTCGATGTGAATCAATTGAGCTAGTTCATGGCAGCTCCATGCAAACCACATCTTCAAGAAACTCTCAAAGTACTCCAATATGTCAAAGGCACTCACTAGGATAGAAAAAAAGTTCGTTAGAAGCGACAAAAGTCGCTTCTAAAGGTTATAAAGTTGCTTCTAATGTATCTTTAGAAGCGACTTTGTCGCTTCTAAAGCCCTGCTTCTACAGGTCAGTTGCTTCAAAATTCGCTTCTAATTTGCAGAAGCGACAAAATTAGAAGAAACTAATCGTTCATAGAGTTGCTTCTTAGGGTCCAAATTTTACACTTAGTGAAATTCTGGCGGAGTAAAGTCGCTTCTAATACCCAATTTTTTTCACTTAGTGAAATTTTGATGGAGAAAGGTTTGAGCCAACTAATTTGGGCATTAGAAGCGACATTAGAAGCAATTAGTCGCTTCAAATGCCTTAAAACACTTAAAAATTTGGCGGAAAAAAGCAAGCCAAATATTTTGGCCCTTGGAAGCGACTAGTCTTTTCTAATCTATCGACTCTGACTATTAGACTAAAGGTCAAAAATTTCATTTTTCGAATGAACTAGGGTAGATATGTTAGAAGCGACTAGTCGCTTCTAATGGTAAAATGTCGCTTCTAAAGGTTGACGTCGCTTCTAAAAGTCATTTTTGTAGTAGTGGCTCCACGTCAACGTTTATGCTTTCCATTTGATTATGCTTTGGAATTGAAAGCCTTCGTAGACTCGGATTATGCAGGTTTTGTCGACTCTAGACGCTCGACTAGTGGTTTTTATATATTTTTGGAATCTTTGTTATCCAGGAAATCAAAGAAGCAGGCGACGGTGTCAAGATCATCGCCAAAGGGCGAGTAACGTGCTATGGCAAACGTTACATGTGAATTTGTTTGGCTAAAATCCTTACTTCATGAATTTCACATCATCACAAAGCATCATGCATCTTATTTTGCGATAACCAATCATCATTACACATCATTGTCAATCTCGTGCTTCACTTAGAACGAACAAAGCACTTTAAGATAGATCGTCACATAGTGAGGGAGAAGATTCATAGTCGCTTTGTGCTTCACTTAGAACGAACGAAACACTTTAAGATAGATTATCGCATAGAGAGGGAGAAGATTCATAGTGCTTTTCGAAAACTCTTCACGTTAAGACAACTCATCAATTGGCTGATAACTTCACCATGGCGCTACATTCGACACTGTCCAAAAATCTATTGAGCAAGATGATAGTTCATGATATATTCTCTCAATCTCGAGGGTAGTATTACAATTTAGTTCGTTTGATTAAATAAAATAAATTGTTGTCAGCTTAGTTTCATTCTCTTTAGTTTTATTTAATGTTTTTAATAAAATCTTCAAGTATTTCTGTAAGAATATTGTGGATGACCCGTGCATAGGTATTAAATATTATAGTATTATAAAAAAATATCCGTTCTCTATATATACCAGTCTACAATTTATAAATTCAATAAAAAAAATTCACAACATTCATCTTTTCGACTTTCTCTTTCTTTTACTTTATTTAGTTCTTCTTCGTAATAATTTACAATAATACTTCAAACGAAAATTTGCATGACGTGTTAGAGCATCTCCAATACTAGTATTTTAAATTGTTTTGTTATTGATGTGGTAATAACATGTCATTTTTTATTTAATATTTTATTATTTTCAAAGTAATGATTATGACATTTGTGCCATGCGCTAATAATAAACACACCATATATGTGTGTTGTGTGGGGCTCATTTTGATGGTATTATAATTTTTCATCATTAAAATATATTTTATGCAAAATGTCAAATAGTTAGTTTAAAAAATAATAAATAAAAAAATTATATTTTTTATGACGTGGAAAGCAACTTAAAATGCAACCATTGAAGATGCTCTAATACAGATAGCGTCAAAATTTGTTCTATAAATTCCTCATTTGAAGTTTTATTATGCATTTTTTTAAAATACTGCAAAAACCACACCAATGTCAATTCTGTGATCCTGCCTTGGTGCTGCTGCCCCTAATCAATTCAAAGAACCAGATTTGAAGAAAGAAAAAAAAATCGAACAGCAAAAAAGAACTTACACCAACAAACAAGCTCATCCTAATAATCACACATTAGGATCAGAAATTAAAAATGATAGCACCCTTTCCAGGGTAAGGCTGATCTTTAAAGTCCCTTTCTTTGGTGTTCACATCGCCCACAACCTCTGTCTCCTTCTCCTTCGCTGCTCCTTCGATTTTCTTCGGTTTCTTTGGCAACTGTTTGCGAGCCTCGACTTTCATTTTCTTGAACTCGGCGGAGAGCTTGGCCTCGTCCTCCGGCGAGAAGAAGAGCGCTTCAGTGCTTCCGAGCTCCTCGTAAAGCCTCTCGATTTTAGCCTTCCAGAGGAGACCCATCTCGGTGTCCATTTTCCGGTACGGAGTTTTCAAGAGGTACTCGTCGATTCCCCCAAATTTGTCGATCGTTCGGAGAGCGTGCGTCGTGACTTTGACCCTTATGTGTCTGTCCAGGACGTAGCTGAACAGCCTCTTTTGCTGGACATTCGGCTTCCATGTCCTCTTTGATCTATACAAAAAGGAATGAGAAGCTTGAAGTCAGCGACATGAGTCGATCTTTATCATACACGAAACCAGAATTGAGAAAGAAAATATCAAGACAGTATTGTGTAACTTATTTAAAGTCAATATCCCAAGCATTCACAAATCAAACTGCGGGTCATTGACGAGGCAGTAAATACTAATGCCACGGCCTTGTGGAAAATAAGCTTCTCTGTTCTAACCACTTGATCATCGGCGCAGAAGGAATAATGAATCTGAATTAGTTTTTTTTTTCACATGGGAGCTTGAATTCTTCTATTATCATCCGATTACTAAACACGGTATAGGAGGATCTATTGAGTGAGAACTTGGAAATACACAGAGAGAAACACCTTAATAAACAAAAATATGTGCAAAATATGGACACTCTCAGAGAATCAAGACCAAGCGTTAACCCACTGCAAAACATAGATATACTTTCTTTCTTTCTGTATCTTATTCAGCTTTAGAAAGCTCGAATGTTGAATGCTTTTCATGGACACCATTTCACTAATCCCACACACTAAATCAAAAGATGAATCTAAAAATCTTGATTAATAATTCTACAATTCTGCTAGTTTCTTAATTAATATTAATCCTATTGGCTCCAATTTTCCAGCAAAGAACAACCCAAAGGCTCAAATGTTTCGGTAATCAAAAACCAAAAAACTTTCTTAAAAATTAACATAATAAAAGAAAATTGAACCGAAACCCTAGGAAGAGAAATGAGTGAGAGAGAGAGTATGAACTTGTTGCCACCGTCTTCGCTGACGCGGTTGTTGAAGCGGATGTGCTTTCCGGCGAAAAGGCCTCGCTTGGCGCGATTCATGACAATGTTCGAATTAGGGATGTTTTTCAGCAAAACCTCCTTCAATGCTGGTTTCATGTTTTGCTCTCCTCCCAGTTTCTTCGCCATGGTCTTCAACATCTGTCTCCCTCGAGAAGACATTCTCTCTCTATCTGATGTTCTTAATCGGAAACTGAATTCTTCGCCCTTGGAAAAACTTAACTAGGCTTCACAGTCAGAGGAGAGAGGCGAATGTTTAGAACCCGAAGTCAAGAAGAAGACGAAGATACAAAGTCCAAAATGCCACAGATTTACTAGTCTATTCATTTAATCAGAAGAAAAAAGACTTGTATACTTATATTGGGAAAATAAGCTCAAATGTTGGGTTTAATTGTTAATTTTCTAAAACATCGATTTTTTTTTTCTTTTAAGGTAGTTTTTTTAATTTTTTACAAACTGCTTAATTAAAGTAACCAAATTTAATTTTAAAAATAAATAGTATTCACACAAATTCATCGTCACGAATTTTTTGGTCGACTTTTAATTAAATTTGACTCTAATATATACATGTATACTCTATTTTACTATCATTATATATAATTTATTCAAAAAAAAAAAAAAAAACACAATGAATATAAAGAACCCAAATAGAGAAAAAGAGTTTAAATTTGTTGTCATTAAAATGACTGATTCGAGCTTAAAATTCAAATTCAAAACTTACATCTGCAATTCGAACACAAAGAATATACAATTTTATTTCAAAATCGAGTATTTAAGAGTTATTATATTAATATAATTTTGTTTTGATTTGTCATATTATATTCAACATCAATGAAAACTAATATAATTTATGTTTGTAGGTTTATTATTTATATTTTTGTCATTTTATACTATATTTTGGTCATTTCAACTAATATACATAATATATTATATCAATGAAGATTTAATAATATATTAGTTTATTTATTCAATTATAAAAAAAAATACCAAAGTTATTCGTTTATTAACTTAAAGTCTCTGTTTTCTAGTCTAAAATCCAGGAATAAATGTGATATTTTAGTTACGCATCTTCAATTATATACTTCTAGACTTTGTAAATTTATTTATTAATTAATTTTAATAAGTACGCATGGGTTATAAGTATTATGTCTATTTCTAAATAGATATTTTTGATATATCATTTAGTTATCTCTTACGTTTTCTTGAAAAAAAAAGAGTTATCTCTTACGTTATTGTTTATTATTGAGGAATTGTTGGCATTAATATTTATATTTTTCAATGTAATGTACTTAATTTATTTTTACGACAAATATAGCTCACGTTAACAATGACTTGTACTATAGGTACTTATGTTAGAGAAATTTCGGAAATTATGCGTGATAATGAAATATTATGCTTTTACGTATCATGAAGTTTTATTACGAAATATATGTGTTAAATCACAAAAAAAATCATTCATAATAGTTCGATCAGTTGTTATGTTGCGATCGATTGCGTTATCTTTCAAAATTTAATATTAATTGTTATATGTTGCGGTCAAATTTTGTAAATGACTTGTTGTCTATCGGCACACTTATTTCGTAATAAAACTTACCGCACATAAAAACTGAATATTATCCTACAATCATAAAATGACAAAAAAATGACACGTGGAGGGCTGAGATATAACTCTTAACACAAAAAATTTACCTTTTAAGAGAGAAAAAATGTATACTAAATTGATTTTCATGATAAAACAACAAAGCTTTAAAACGTAATAATAAAATAAACAACAAACACGAATACAACAACTCCCCAAATTTGAAAACTTAAAATTATTTTTCTTGTTCTTCAACATGTGCTTCTTCTTCACCTTAGATCATAAAATCGCCGAAATGACAACTCAATATTTATCGTATTTTTTGCACATGAATATAAACTCGATGACAAATAAAAAGTCGACGGTGAACGAGAATTGTAATTGCAGCGTATTATTAGTGGAATATTGTGGGCTGATTTAAATCTCGGGAGGAGATTCATATCTTGCTACATTACATAAGTTAATTATATTGGATTTAAAAATTTTAGAATGAATTTTAGTTTGAATTTCATGGACTAGTTCAGCTTTGTAATTTTTTTCGAGTACGGAGAGGTTGCACTATCATTTGTTTGATTGATCGAGAGTTTTTCGATATGTCAAAACGAGTAATTTCATATCTTTTAAGAAGAATTGAGATACATAATTGAGATAAATAAATTGAGAGTGAATTTGAATAATTTGAAATTGGTGAACAATAAACTGATATGTGACGATGAAGAAGTGAAATTCGAGAACAACGAAGTCAAAGAAAGAAAAAACTTAAAAAATGCATCAAGTTTTAGTCCTTTTATGCTTGGAATTGCTACTACGTTAATTGTTGAAATTGCAATTATGATGTATATGTAATTAACGTAATGATCTTTTGTTTGTATTGAATGGTGCTTAAAGTATAAATTAAATGATCATGTGTGTTGGCATGTATTGGAATGGTTTGGTTTTTTTTTTTTGAAGCAAAAAAAATATCCATTCATCATATTTGAGTACGTGCCAAAGTAAGAGTATACAAGACTATTTAATCAGCCCAACATAAGAGCATAAAAGACTATTTTAATATGCCCAGAAATACTCATCCCAAAGTAAGAGTTCAAAAAATTGTTTTGCTCAGTCCAAAATAGCAACATTTTACTTATAATTACAACCAAACTAAGTCCTAAAAGTTAAATCTCTAACTGCCATAATGCTTTCCTCAAAAAAAAAAAAAAAACTGCCATAATGCATTCACTTGCTTGATTTTCACTTCCACTAGCTTAACTTGCATATGCCTCCTTTAATTTATTTTAATTGTTTAAGGATTATGATTAGTCTTAGCCGATCTTCCTATTTTCTTTTACGGTTTAACATGGTAATAGCTATAATTGGAATATGAGAACAATAATTACAAATAAAGAACACAATCTATAATATTTCATACATGTTCAACGGTTGGGATCGACATATTAATTTATTGTGCATGGGCTTGTGAAAGTCGAGTGTCAACAATAGTCATCTAAGATGGCATCTTGATTCTTGACCGAGTCCTCTAACATATTTTTACCTTTCTCTTGACCCTGTGTCATCATAACGTGGATGAACTTAGTATTAGTAACTATCTCTCTGTGACTTTGATAATTTATATTAGGAGAAGTCTAAAATTCTTGAAAAAGTGGTTGACTAACCATGATGTAGTCACAAGACCATCATCAAACACAATCTCACGATCGTTCTTATCGGGCAATGTATTTACTCGCTTATTGTCGGAGTTATTAACCTTTGCGTATAAAATACAATTGCATTCTTTTTATTTACATTTATCTCTAACTCCAATTTGGCTGTTCACAACATACTCAAAATCTATATTATGTTTCACAAATTCTTCTATCAAATGTCTAAAATGCTCTATTGTGAGGAATTCCATACATAATTTGAAACTAAATTTTAAGGATTTCAATGTGGCAATTATGTTGTTTGGTCTTCTTCGATGACATCTCCTCTTTCTCATTGCAAAGACGATCAAGATCACCTCCTCTCTAACTCTATCAGATTCATCATTTATAATTTCGCCGTTGTTACAAACTTCAGTCACCTTATACCATTGCTTTGCCTTCATTTTGGTACTATTGCTCTATGAAATAAACTCATCTTCATCACCTTGCTTATTTTCTTCCAGCGTTGAAAATTGCGATTTTATGGTTTAGAGATTTTTTGGATTTCTTTGCTCGTGCTCCTGCTTCGTTCATATAAGTGGAAATTGATTTTCTATTAGGTATTTTTTATTAAAATTTAAATCGGTTAATATTTATAATTAAATTAATTTTGAGTCTTAACGGCTTGAGTCTTAACGATGGATGTGATTGTTAACATGACACATATTCGGCGTAAAACATAAACTCCTCCTTATTATTCTTGCGCATTAAATTTTTAATCCAATTTGTTTATGACGTGTTAAAGATAAATAATTAATATATTATAAAAAGAAACTTTGAAATGTTTGTATTAAATAAAATATGTAAAAACATGCGCATCCAGGGAATCGAACCCTGGTCAGTACCGTGGGAGGGTACTATGATACCACTACACCAGATGCGCTCTACAGGATTACACGAATAACTTTAAATCTTCAAATAGCTCTGAAATTCACTAATATAAACGTTGTAGATTAAGTGTTTGGATGAATCTTGTGATATGTGTTTGTAAGATTTGATGCGCTATCGAATTTATATTGTATGACGTACATTTATTTAAAGAAATAGTCATTTATTAAATAAAATGTAACAAAATTATACTGTAAACAATATATCAGTTACTCATATTGCTTATAGATTCTAAATTTGTATTGCCTCACATTTCTTTTATATAATTAAACAATTCTCAAAGTCAGTATGATGCATGTGTATACATTGTTGTCAATGTAGCTTAAAATGATATGCTATGCAAATTTGTTATATATCAATTATAACAAATTTCTCATCCTCACGTCTAGTTGTCAATTAAAATAAATTCGTGATCTTACATCACCACCTGAATTACATGTGTGGTTTCTAATTATAAATACATCACAAACACACACATCCACCCAAGTTTAAATAATAGTTTTATTTTATAAAAAAAAAATGAACACAAACCCAATATTCATATAATATAACCCTTGAATTTCATCCAAAATAAACCATCATCTACTCCTACAAAAATTCATCTAAATGATGTACACAAATTACTCTTACTTTGATTTCATCTCCTTACTTATTAGCTCGTCATCTCCACTTCTTGAGTTTGGTGTTCAGAGCTCTCATCCATATTCTCTGCACCGACTTCATGGTTACTCGCCAAGGTGGAGATGGTGGCAAAAATTGAGGGAATCATGATTTATACGAGATCTTCTAATCGAATCCCAATAAACGCATTTACATCAGTCCATCAACAGATTAAACAGAGTCAAAATAAGAGACGAAGTCTTTTGAGGAGCAAACATCAAGATGCATACGCATTCAAGGAGAAGGGCCGAAGTCAAGACTATGGACGAAGTCTCCTAGAGACGCGCACCAAGAAGCAGACATCCTCGAGAAAAGCGAGAAAACCAACAAATGGCGTCCAAATACGTGTATGACAGCAGGAGACTTCAATAGCAAACGATTTAACATAAATGGTATAAAATATGTATAATTGTTTTTTTAATCTTTTATCATGCTTTCATAAAATAACATTCTGTAATCTTTCAAGCCAATATATTTTTACTCCAAGGATTTCGTCTAATTTTTTAATTGCGGTTGTTCTTTTGTTTCATCTAAGCGTTTACATGTCATTCCTATGATTTTGTTTTAATTCAATGAAATTCCAAGACCCTATCATTAAAATTATATATCGATTTTATCATATCTAACATAATCATATTTAATTTTTTGAGAAATTAATCCGCATCAACAATTTGACGCCATCTGTGAGACACTATCGAAATATCCAACACTAAAGGCACAAGATCCACGACCTAAACAAATGATATAATGACTTTGCCCATCGAAAATAGCAAGATCAAAACCGGCTCGAACACTGAGTTCAAACCACTGTTGGAAGTTTTACTCAAAAGATCAGAACATCAACAAGAGTTCCAAGGATTAACTCGCACTCAATTAGAGAGCCTGGCATCTAGTCAACCCGCACTAGAATGAAGGATCGAAGCAGAGTGAGCCTCGTTCATAGGGTCAACCGACCTCCTCCCTAATGCGGGGAGGAGGACTTGGCCAGTACCAAGAACTCACTTAGACTTCTCACTGATCTAGGTGACCCCCCCTCCCCGAGAAACACTAATTCTACAGCCTGTATACAGCTGTGCTGATGACTTGGCGATAGGCTGATCTGCTGATCACCATGAGGAAGCCGGGACAAGGGTGATAGAGACTCAGTCAGTTCACATATCTCATCAGGTAGAAATATAAAAAAAGAAAATGATTAAATTAATATAATAAAATTATTTTTATACTTAATTAAACTTAAATTTTCATGAAGGTATTTATACAAAATACACACACATATATATAAATTTGAAAATAAAAGTACTAAATATGAATTAAAATAAATAATATTTATAAAAAAAATAATTTTACTTCTACATACAAATTTTTTGAATAAATTTATGTCAAATGAATATAAAATAAATCTTTAAAAAAATCATATTTATAAAGAAAAATAATTTTATTTATATATGAAAAATATTATATTTAAAAAGTTAATGAATTTATTCAATTAAATATTACGGTTTTGCTATCAATAATAGGGTGATTATTATCAATATTAAATTTTTTTGCTCCCTCTCCTCTTAATCCGTCCTTTGGAAGGATTGTTTTTTAGTGTGTCCCACGTATTCACATCGATTTTAAGAGTATTATTTTCCTTCATGCTTTGTACCAAATATCAAATATGATAAATCTACCCACTCAAATCCCCTTATATTTTTTCATCCTCCCTAAATTCATACTACCGAACGTATCCTTTTAATTGTAATCCAAAGATTTTTTTATTTCTTATTGTTATAACCTAAGATGTTTAGAATCGACATTTTTTTTAAAAGAAACTTACATATATGAACTACAAATCAACCTATCCTTCTTATTTGTGGCAGTTGCTAAAAGTCGTTACTAATTTCGTTGTCGTTTCATCGATCATGGCTCTCCCTTAAACTCGGTATTGTTGTCGTAGATCATAGTTTTGCCCAAGGATTAAATTATCGATACTGATACCGCTATCAAGGTTATGATTTTTAGAGATAACCGCATATCGACGGGCACACCGATGAGTATTTTATAAAAAAATTCTTATCGACTACCAATTATATCGACAAATTATCGAAAGTATACCAAATACAAATAGGTATACCGACAAATATCATATAACACAAATATTTTTAAAATCTAAAACATACGTATAAGTCAAATCCCCATGTAAAAAAGAGAATATGAATATGCTTACATGTGATGGGACAGACTAATAATATATATAAGTGAAGAATTTTTATACGGATTTGCCTCACTTTAATTTTACTTGTTGCAATGTGGATCTCATATTCTATTGTAACAGTTTCAAATGGTTTTGGGCTAATGTCCATTTAGTCATTAACATGTATCTCATAAGGTTTTGGGCTTTTGCAGTGGTGGGCCTTTTATTCGTTTCTTCCATTTAACCTAATGTTTCTCCTCACTGCGCATCCAATGTTAAAAAAAACTGAACCAAAAATTGTCGCATGAGCCGAGAACTCGGACGATTGTAATGGCGCAGGTGAACCCGAAAGCCAAATATAGATCTCGTTTGTTTACTCTTTCTCCGTCTCTTCGTCAATTTTTTCTTTATATATAATCCTTGGTTTGAATAAGTGAGGTCATAAAAAAAATTCAAAAACTACTTTTGCCCTACTTTCCTTCAAGCCCAGCCCATAGTGACAACATCCTAGCCGCAGGGAATAACGAAAACGCTGAATCACAGCCGTTGGATTATCATCTCATATTTCTATATAACTACTGAAAATCCATTAGTTGCTATCATTTTAATTTGCATTTGACTGCCCTTTCTGCTGCTTTCTCTTCCTCGGCGTTTCATAGTAACCTTTATTCTTTGTTCTTTTTCTTGAATGTTATACAAAGCCTTTCATTGCGCTGTTAGTGCGTGAGATTTATCTGTTGATCAAATGATGAGTATGGATGTCAATTCTCACGACGGTCGTCTGAGATGTGTTCGTTGATGCTAAAATATCCTTAGTCTGATGATTCATCTTAATTTAAATTGTTTCAAGTAGGTTTGCAATTTGAGTATACACAGATATGAGGTACATGTGCTTGTTTATATGGATGCAAATTAGGCACTGTGAGGAATACTACCCGAATGTGAGATCGAAAGATCTCTGATTTTCTCATACTTTTTCCAAAGTCCTTTTCATTCTGAGTGCCCTTTGTTTCTCTCTGGTTATGGACTATGCCTTCAATGAGTGAACTCTATATGCATAGCAAAACCAAATTCCAATTTCTTTCAAATCAGAATACACATTCGTTGGAAATAAATCCAACAATGTAACACTGGAGGAAAGTTTTGGAATTTTGATTATAAGCCCAATGAAAATATATCGGAAACCATATACTCACGTCTAAATGAATTGGACTCGGTTTTTACAGGAAAAGAATCTGATTAATTCAATCGAGTTTCGTATGAGCCCGAATTCCATAAAAATCCAGTTTGATAACGAAGAGTAGAAGATAACCATGAGTGGGACGAGGTCTCTGGGGCTCTGAAACCAACTTCATCGAGTATTGAAGGTGGGTAAAATATTAGCACCCAAAGTTGGGTCCTTTATGATTCTAAACTCGTTCTCTCAATAATCTGGTGCGAGTTTATAGGCTGGAAAATATAAGTTATTGAAATTAAATGGACCCAATTTTTTTGTTGTATTTAGGGCTGGGCTATACCACGATTGTAGTTCAACCAAGCACTTACTGGACTGTAGCGTTTTACTCGGAATCCTGACTCACTTTCTGCCTGAATCTTAGCCATTATGTATCATCCCCAATCATACAAATTCACCGATGTGGCTAAACTGAGCTATTTTTATGCACGTAATAGCGTTATGTGGGGTTGTAATGTTCTATCTACTATGACTGTTGGGACCCTTTCCTAACCTAGTTCATATTCCAATCTCAAAGGCACTAAAACAAAATTGGGCTTTAAATGCAACGAAATAGAGTGATCCTTTGGTGAATGGAATATTTGATGTAGATATTTCAGAAGAACAATATGCTCTCTAGCTACGAATCAAGTACTTTTGCGTTCATGAACTATTTTGACTCGCCGGGATAAGCATAACCATTTTAAATCGTAATTCTCATATGACTGAGGTGTTCGCTAAACCTGTCGCTTATTCTGATGACTACAATTGCTTAAGTATGACTCCCCTCCCGCTATGGATGTAGTAGCAATCTAGTCAAGACGTGAAAACTGAATGTTGATGCCTCCTTTAACGTGAACTCAATACAGAACGGTGGTAGTTGTGTTCGAGATGGTGTGGGCGACTTTTTTATTTGAGTTATGCAGATCGGTTCCTCGGCTTCATTCGGTGCTTGCATCGGAGCGTCTTACTATTTGAGGATCTTATGTTTTCTCACTTATATGTTTTGGGTTTTGCTCTTGCTATGTTTGATTAGACTCTAAATCAGTTGTGGATCTTTTGATAACCTGTAAATTTCATACAGAAGACGAAGAGTTGTTAACTGAGGATATAAAATGTTATAATTAATTTTAAGATTTTGTTTGTGCCTAGATCCAATAATTCTATATCCGATTAACGGCTTATTATGGCCGACATATCTTTGTTACTCCATGAAACCTGATAAATTCCCAATTTTCGTACATACCTTATTCACATCAGTGGAATGGCTGTGAAAACTAAATAAAGTTCTTTACAACTTTTTTTTCCATGCAGACTAATCCGCCAACTTGGCTTTATGTATTTTTTTATTCATATATCTACTCTAAGAATTAGGGTATAAGTTGAAACACAGTTAGGGTATCGTTTGAATTTTATGGAATATAAAAGTAGTACTTTAGTTTAGAGCGAGCTAATTTTAATCCCACGCTTTCATTATTTTTATGACATCATCTTGGTTTTCAGGAGTTTTAGTACTAGTCGCTACGAGATGTAATACAAGCGCGTTGCACTAGTAAATTCGTAAATTTGTATTAATTAGAATTTTTTTGAAAATTAAAATTTCGTTATAATGTCTCATCCCCTTAATATTAATATGTCCAATAAGGAAAAACAGTATTCCGTTGCATAGATTGCTCTCATTAAATGTAATATCTCGCAGAGAGAGCAAAATTTCTTTTTCAGTATACATTCCAATAAAGTTCGACAGTAAAGCCCATTCATCCAAGTTCTTTGCAAACAAATGCAAACAAATGGACAACATGAAAAAATCGCCTTTGTGAATGAGATCCTTTACTCCAGTGTAAGTTCTCAATCCGGACAATCCCCAACTTCCTGGAGGCTAGAGAATAGAGATTTGCAATCTCCTTCAATAACCACTTTTGGGTACCTATCGAACTTTCCTAGGCTTACCGCCATGGATGTGCCCTTCAGCTCCGCTTCTATCGCACTATTGTCCTCGACTGAGCTGCACCACTTTTTAAATCTAGCCACTGACCCAATTACAGCTCTCCCCCGTTCTTGAAAGAAGCGTAAATGTTGATCTTAATTTTGACACCTCCTCAGTTGACCTTGTCCTCGGTCCATCTGACTGTGCATTGTCCTCTTCACTCGATTCAATGTCGCGAACCTTCTGTTGAGCTTTGAATAGAAATGGATCCAGGTTTGATTTCGCACCTCTAAACACCAATTCATTTTGATGAAACCAGATTGTATTCACAATGGCAATGGGAAAAAATGATTTTTGTTCAGACCCTGAAGCTCGTCTGCGACATCATTACATAGAAGAATCGCACTCAGGCTATCCATTACAGTCTTGCCCCATCCTCTCAAGTACCGTAACCTAGAAGCCAAGTCACACTCGAAAAACAAACGAATTATTGTCTCAGGTTTTCTAGCACAAACTACGTAAGAGTCCATCTTTGACTCGCTAATCATGTCGATGTCGCAAAAAATCATGTTTGCCTAATCGCCATAAAATCAAGTTATACACTTTTTCCACTTCATCAATAAATAAAAGTTGACAAGTAAATTTTTGTCATTAAAATTCTTCTCGACATCTAGATAATAGGTTGCATCTATATCAACAATTATAAAACTAAAGTAAGGATAAACACCAGTCGCAAAATGAAATATTTTAAAAAAATAATATGTTTTAGTTAAATGTAGTAAATTGGGAAATTTATCATAATAATACTCCGATGCTACATAATTAAAGTTTGTCATTGGTTTCACATCTTTCCTATTATTTGGTTTCACATCTTTCCTACATATTCATCTTTCTCTTGCAGTAATATCTTTATGTGTAGCTAGTTTATTTTTCTCTTCATTTTGTTTTAACTTAAGGTAATCACTTTCATCATGAATGAATCAGTTGCAAAATTAACATCTCAATCAATCGAATCGGGCTACAAACGTAAGAGGCTGTCTTTTCTATTTGATGTGGATGAATATCTAACCCCTGAATGAGGAGATTTTCTTTAGTTCTCAACCTTGAAGTCATACACTATGATACTTGTAAAAGTTCAAGTCGTTCCAAAAAATCGTTAAGAAAAAAATAAAAAACTAGAATTCCGAAAATAGAAAATCGCTGGAGGTGATCTAGTCCACCAGTGTCAGTTAGCCAGTCAGAGTCAGAATGAAGCAGCCAATAGCCACGTGATCATATCAGGGATATCTTCGGTGACAAGTCAATAATGTAATTTGATTCCTCTTTGAACTTGAAAGTTTAATTAGAAAATCACGGGTAGAGTAAGATAGTACACAGACTCAGAGACATGTTGTTTTATGTCGGAAAGAAATCTAAGAAAGCCGTGAAACACCCCAATAGAGAATCAAGAAAGGATTTTGAGTTTGAGTGTTCTAAACTCTTTGTTGTCTTTAAATTGTTTAAATCGTTTCACGCTGGTTGAAATCAGTTTTTTTTTTTGCTTATGTTAGAAGACACAGGTTCTTGAATCCTAAGAATTGAGTAACCAGATATTACCAAAATAAAAGTTAAAAAGTCCAAGTTCATAAATACTTCCACAATTCCTTAAATCTAGTAAGTATTTTCTTTATCACGATTTAGACAAACTGATTCACTTGAAATGTTGAAATTGTAAATAGTTATTTGTATTCTTATACTTTTGTCATGGACATTCAGAATAAAATTTAGCGAAAGGAAGAAAACTGTTCACCTTTTTGTGACTCACAAAACTACTATTTTCTTAGTTACGGTAACTGAATAAACTATTCCAATAATGTTTCGGAAGTAAAAATAAAAAACCATGCATTACATGCCTTCAGCTACTTTTCCATCAAACATTTGAATTATGATAAAAATTTCCAAATTCTTGATGATTAAACATCTAATGACCTATATCATATAATATTAACAAGCAGAAGTGACCATTTCCGTTGAGCTGAAGGTAGATACAGGTTTGGCCTTTGGTGTAGGCGGGCTAGTCTCAAACTAGGGCCTCAAATTGGGATGGCCCCAAAATTCTAAAAGAAGATAAAAATTGAAGACAGTAATAAAATGTCCCAAATATTCACAGGCTTAGGGCTCGGAGCGACTTCGGACAGACCATAGTAAATACCATTTTCGTTTATATTTAGAAGCAAAAAATTGGATCCTCTTCCGTTAAGTAACCGAACAAACTTCATTTCAAATTGATAAAAGATTAAATTAAATTGTTTATTTTTGGATCCTCTCCTCTCCAATTAATTACATGTCTAATATCCTATTAGCACAAAATCACGTTTTAAAAGATTCCAATTCCAACTTGAAATCATCTCCAATACTGATCTCCAGTGAATAACATGAAATTATGGTTCCTAAACTATTTAGGGTGATTTTTATTGTAAAATAAGATAAAAATAATATTTTTGAGTGAAAACAAGTGAATTAACATGACCTGTGCTTTGGTGTGGGTCTTTATCACGGCCTCCGCAGTAGCTAGAGTCCTCGCCAGAGTTTGTTTGTAGTTGGTGGTGGTATTATTATTTGTTTTTAAACTCTTCGTGATTGAGGTAAATAAATTGAACTCGAGTGAAGATCCTAAGTTTATAAAATCTGCGTATTGATTTCATTCTCGATGAATTTCTGAAAACTTTCTCTCTACTTTTAGTTTAAAATACAAATGGATGATCATAACTTTTCAATTTTTTCAAAACATGTCATTTGATTATTTTGATTACTTTTACACATTATTTATTGAATCTGAGTTTACCTTTTCTCGCGAGTCATCATTTGCAGTAAGGTCTTCAAGGGACACCTAGAAGAATTAGGACTGAAAGATCATTCGCATCTCCTTTGAGTCAAGTGGGAGTTTGTTGGCATTTATGCCCACAAAAGAGATTTTTGATATTAAATATTTTTGTATTTGTTTTGCTTTGAAATTAAATAAAGATTGATTATCCATTCTTATTTAAGATTGTGTTTACGCATTTATGTCTACGCTCTGAAACTGTCATCAACGAAAGAAGTGCTAAGTACAGACTTGAAAAGATACCTTCTTATGACTAGTTTAAATAATAGTTCGCAATCTAAAGATCGATTGGGCAATCGATTTCTAGTAATGATTGTTAGAATGAATTAAACGATATCTTATCTTGTGATATGGAGAGTTGTGACTCTGTAATTCATTCTTGATATCATAATGAAGATATTGAACAAGACCAGTGAAGTTTTGAAGTTCGAGATAAAACCGTTTAATCACTCGAAACGTCAAACTCACATACGAGAGGTATTTTAGTAATTACCTAAATCCTGAAGTGAGTACATGTATTCTTGTAACACTTTATGACATTTGATTTGTCAATGGGCAATGGTTAAATGAAGTTTCATTGACCCGACGGTTGGTGTCATAATACTGTTTCGTTGAAACATGTGATTCACAGATATGGAATTTGTGTTGAAACAATGCTAAGGCATTAGTATCACACCATGCTCTGTTATGAGAGTGTGAGCGAATAAACCAGGCCTGGTATTCATCGAATAAAGAATTCTTTGAAATAAAACATGTGACATGTTGAGACATTTCACTTCATGTTTTTCTCGTTCACAAATAACAGAGGACTTGGTGAAATAATAACTCAAGGGTAAAACGGTAATTTTACATTCCTCTGAGTTAATGATACACACAAAGGGTAATATCGTAAAATACACCATGGACCGTGTGAAGAATAGTTTTGTCACATCAAACGGAAATATAAACGCATATGAACTTAGAGATGTTCAATATTGGTCCTTTAGTGGAATCGACTAATATTAAGAATTAAAAGCCGGAAAAAGTTTGTGAACTTTTGTTTCCGAGTTTTATTCCAAAGCTTCGTTCATGTGGGTCCATAAGGTCTCAATGATAGACTCTCGGACGAGATTTTGGTGAACAAGAAATGATTGATTTTCTCATTCAACGTAAATTGTGATTTACGCTATGAAAATTATTTTCTGAGTAATTAAATAAATAACTGGTTATTTATTATTACATTTATTTCACGAATCATATTATGTTATTATATTGATAATAATATAATTTGATGATTCAAATAAATAAAAGATGAAAATAAATATTTTCTCGTTTCGTACTACATTGATTAGTATGAAAATAATTAATGACTTGTCATTAAATAAATGAGATGTTCTAAATTAATTAAATATTATTTGAGAAATAAATCAAATAAATTTGGTATATAATTAGGACAATATGGCCGGCCATAATAAGTGTTTTATGGGCTGGAAAAATTGTTTAAACTCATTAAAAGGAGTTTTGGGCTTAAGTTTGACTAATGGGTCTTAACTGAATTTTGACTTAACTTAAGCCCATTCTCTCTGATATAAAAGGAGGCTCTCTCTTTGGTAACCTTAGCCTAATTTCGACCAACACTCAGCCAAACCTCTTCCCCCTTGTGCTTGAGAGGTTTTGGCCGAAATTAAGAGAGAAAGAGATAAAGGAAAATTGTTTCCCGACAGCCCTTCCTTTTCTTTGAGTTTCCCCTTCTTCCCTTGTTCCCACGAAAGAGCCCACCCTCTTTGTCTCCTAAAATTCCTTGAGTATTATCATTGACTCAACTTGTGGTTGTTTGAGTGTTTTTTCTCTCCCCAGGGCCGGCTACTTTTGGAGGAACGAAGGCATGACAGATTTGAGGAGCTCCTTGACGCGCGTGGTGTAGAGGATCGACCGATCACTTGGACGTACACCGGGACTTACTCTCGCAGATCCAAACCCTATGTAAGTGTCTCTTAAACGAATTGGATCTGAATGATATAGTATTGTAGAATGATTATATTTATTTAGATTGTTCGTTTGCATGCTTAAATGAATTTATTATGTACATAAATTTGTTGACATGCTAGTTTAGATTTAATGACATGGTTATGAGTATGTTAGTAAACGTTTTTAATATGTTAAATTGAATTATGAATTTCCGCCACATATAGATATGTTTCATAATTAATTAGGTTAATTGTTAACTAAATTCCAACAAAAGTAACCAAATGCACAACCTGTAATTGTATTGAATTGATGTAACACTGACACGTGTAGGTTGTTGGAATAGGTCTAGGGTTAAGAAAAATTATCATTAATCATATTAATGGCGGAACATAAAATTTCTTTACAAGTAAACAATTTTACTAACCTAGGTAAAGTGCATGAACAATTTATAAATTAAAAACATTATTTAGAATATTTGAATACTAACATTTCTTGAACCTTTAAATTGAAGTGTCTTGAGATAGGTAGATTTTCTTCATTGGCTCAATTACTTCACGCCTAATGTAGAACTCGAGAAACCTAAAGTTTCTATTACAAGAGTCTATAGAGTGTTGGAAGGATTTGTGTGTCGGCACATTTAAACAATATGAACCAATGACAATTTTTGGATCATAAGCTAATTCTCTAGATCAAGTGTGGATCTAGGTGCTAAAATAAAAATGAATTTCTAGAGAGAGAGAGAGGTTGGATGGCCACAATGAGAGAAACAAGAGTAAACAACTTCTTTAACTTCACATCTCTATGCGAGCCTCTATTTATAGGAGAAAGAAAATCAAGAAAGGGTAATTATCCTTTCCTATTATGCATTCATGACACAATATTTGATTTTCTCTCTCCTTTCTCATTGTACGTGGCCGGCCATTCTATGGCATTAGTGATGAATTTTTTTTTCCTAACTCAACACATTTGTTTCCTTATAAAAAAATTCATTTTCTCTTTTCCTTTTGGGTAATTATCTTTATAATTAAAGGCAAAAGAATTTCTAAAAATAATTTCCTTCTCTCTATGATGCTTGGCCAAAATTCTACCTAGGGGAGAGCTTCTAGATGCTTCCTTATTTCTTTTAAGACAATTCTTAAAATACCCATTGTAGAATTATTATTACACAAATAATGAAATTAATTTCTTAATACCTCAAACGACTTTTCAGCTTTAGAAAATAATTTATATTTTCATCATATGAAAATATTCAAAATCTTATTTTGACATTCACATCATTTTATGTCGATGTGGACAAACATATCCTTTAGACATTTTTCGAAGAAAACGTCTAGTTCAACATTTGAACTTATTTTGACTTAGCTTATAGTTTAACAATCCTACTCTAATGACCTGTAATAGTGACCTTATGGATCCAAATGAACAAAGCTTGAGCTTCTATAGTCGAATTCAAAAGTTCACAAACCTTTTCCGAGTAATAGCTAGATGTCAACTGACTCCACTAAAGAGTTGACACTGCGAATCTCTCGGTTCATATGAATTTATTTTCTACTTAAATTCAACTTAATTATATTGACTGGATCCATTGAATGTTATCTATGTTTACCTTTCATGAATATCATCAACTAGATGAGATTTATAAAATTACCATTTTACCCTTCTAGTTGTTATTTCTTCAACTCTATTGTTACTTGTGAATAAGTTAGAAACGATGTATATACGAGGAGTTAACAAGTCACATTGTTTCATCCAAATAAAGTTGCTACTTAATTTTTGGATACCGCGCGGTTCATTTATTCACAATCCAAGTAATAAAACATAAGGAGATATATATTGCATTTCACCAATCTTGTACATGAATTCCATATCTATGAGAACTTTACAAAGCTGGTTCATGACATCTTCATCACTTAATATCTCACCAATTAGTCTAGTCTAGATCACTTAATGCATTCAGGTAAGCATTATGCAATTCATACATAGTGACCTTGAGACAGAAAAAGTTAAATGATTTGTTTTTACATTGTCTCTAAAGGTGCACTGGTTAATTCAGTATTTTTGGAAGATACACTGGAAGAACTATAGAGTTCCTAACACTCTATACCTCGTAACTAGACATCATAGTTTTTTCCAACAATCATATTAGGATCAATACTCTGTTGACCTTTAGATTGTGAATATTTCATTTTAACCAAACCATGAAGAGTTTGTTCACGCAAATTTACATTTATCTCTTCATACATTGTTAGGTTTGATTAAGGACTATAAGACTATTTAATATCATAAATCTTCAAACAAATGAAAAAGGAATGAATGAACGGTTCAACTTTTATTAATTTAATCAGCAATTACAATAAGGACTTTTAAAGATTTATATTACATCAATATGTAAATAAATAATCTTCTTGTGGGCATATCTGCCAACATGTTGAGGGGGCGGTGCATAAATTGGCTGAGTCAATTTACTGTGTAGACGATCTCCGGTCTGGTGATGGTGGCGTAGTGCAGACCACCAACAAGGATTCTGTAGATGGTTCCCTCCTCAATGGGATCACCATCATCAGCTGTGAGGCGCAGGCTCGAGACCATCGGAGTTGGAGACGAGGCGGCGTCAGACATACTAGAGCGTTAAAGAAGAGTCTAAAGGTAACCTGTTTGACTCAGGTGGAGCCCGATGGTGGTGCGAGTGACCTCGATGCCAAGAAAAAAGTTGAGATCCCCCAAATCCTTCAATGAAAAACACTCATACAATAATAAGGTACGTTTCTGAATTTCCTTCATATGGCTTCCAACAATAATTATGTCATCGACATAAATAAGTAAAAAAATTGTTGAAGTCTCCGTGAATTGCATAAACAGAGAGTGGATCGGGTCATCTGAAAACAAGGTTAGCTTTAGAAGAACAAACAGGTGCAATAGGTTCTGAATCAGGTGACTTATTAGATATTTGCTCATCAATTTCGAGAGAAAGAAGATTTTGAGGAAGAGGTGTTAAAATCGAAAGTGGTGGTGGGGACATGAAGGAGACTGGACTGAGAGGGGTGGAGTGCGGAGTAGAGGATTTATATGGGAATGTGGCCTCATAAAAAACAACATCACGAGATATGAAACGCGATTAGCGGTATCAATGCATTTGTAACCTTTGTGTTGATTACTATAACCAATAAATGTGCACTGTTTTGAACGAAATTGGAGTTTGTGTTGTTGTATTCTTAGAGATGTGGATAGCAAGCACTACCAAATTTTTTTAAGAAATTGTAATTTGGTTTTGTATTGTGCAGGCTTTCAAGAGGGGATTTGTAGTTCAAGGATTTGGTGGGCAATTTGTTGATGGTAAAAATGCTAGAAGAAAAGGCATCTTCCCAAAAAACCCAAAGGTAAGTGTGATCGCGATAGTAAGGTGAGGGACATTTCTATGACACGACGGTGTTTTCGTTCTGTAGTGCCATTCTGTTGCGGGGTGTGTGGACATGAGAGTCTGTGAGAGATCCCATGTTGAGATAGGTAAGAATCTAGAGCTGTAAATTCACCACCACCATCACTTTGAGAGGATTTTATTTTGTGCTGAAAGTGATTGTCAACCATTTTTTTGAAAAGAAATTTTTTATCAAAAACCTCAAATTTGTTTTTGAGAAGATAAAGCCACGAATTAGAAAAGTCATCAATAAAAATAACATAATATCAATAACCCGATCTAGATATAATAGGTGAGGGCCCCAAACTTCCGAGTGAATTAGAGAAAAAGGCTAAGAATATGTGGTTGTAGAAATTGAATAAGGTTGTTTGTGACTCTTTCCTTGTTGACAAGCATCACAAAAATGAAAAGTACTTCATATATCTTTAGATAAATTGCAACTTTTAAGCACATGATGAAAACTATTCGTTGCAGGATGGTCAAGGTGGCGATGCTAGAGGTCCATTTGCGATAAAGGTGCTAAGGAAACAAGATGAGAAGAGGGATCATTGGATTGACAAGGACCAGTGGAATTAAAATAGAAATAGGTAAAAAAAATCATTAGTGTTTGAAGAGGACTTGATATTGTGAGTGGTGAGTTCAAATTGGTAGAGGTTGTCATCAAGGGTTTCCATGAGAAGTGGTTCCAGCATTGTTCGATCCTTGACAAAATAAAAGGTGGGGTGAAATTTAAAAAATACGTTATTATCTTTTCAAAATTGCGACACACTGAGCAGATTTTTTGTAATAGCAAGAACATGGAGTAATTTAGACAAGAGAAAATTTGGGGAAGTACGGGAAGATACAAAAGATGAGCCAATATAAGATATAGTCAAACCTGACCCGTTACCGATGTGCAACATGTTGTGTCCAGTATACTCTGTTGCCATGTTCATGTTGTTTAGCTCGCTGATGACGTTATTAGTGGCGCTAGAGTCAGGGTACCAGTTGTGTGCATCACCAGGCTCAGTTTGTGGAGAGAAGTTGGTGGTGAAGGCAGCCAGAGAAGCAAGGGGCTTGAGGCGGACTGTGAGTGAGAAGCGTTGGGGTTGAACGTTGAGTCAAATCGAAAATAGCAACGCTGCATTGTGTGCCCCGACTTTCCACAGAGCTGGCACTGGATGCGATTCACATTGTTCTAGCTGCGACCAAAGCCACGACCACGACCTCGATATGCGCCTCTGGTACTTGTTAGAGAATTTGAGGTTGGTTGATAAATATGGTTAGAGTTTCTAGGTGGGTAAGTTTTTTTGTGTGGGATATGAGTGGCTAACTAGGGTGAACATTGGTTTGCAGATGGGTCTAAGCGGGTTTCAAAACTCAACAACAAGGAAGCTACATCTTTTAAGGAGAAGGGCTTTGTTTTGGAGGTGATCAGGACTACGACCGGGTCATACTCATGACCAAGGCCAGCAAGGATGTGGATCATTTGGTCATTGTCTGAGAGCTTGTGTCCAGCCGAAGCAAGAACATCGGCAAAGGATTTCATTTTGGTTAGGTAATCTCTCATAGGTAAGGTTCCTTTATTTTGTGTTTGAATCTGTAATTTGAATTGCATAATCCTTGCACGAGATTGAGAAGAAAATAATTTTTTTACTGAGTCCCAGATTTCATTAGATGATTCACAACCGACCATGTTTACTATTATAGATTCGGTCATAGACGCAAGAAGCCATGAGGCAAGGAGCTGGTCTTGTCTTACCCATAGAACATATTCTAGGTTTCCAGGTTCGAGGGTTAGCAAGCTAGAGTTTGAATTTCAAACTTCATAGAGCTCCGGTGGTTGTGGGATTGATCCAAACAAGAAATCATCTAAACCATTTCCTTTAACATTTGAAAGAACTTGTTGTTTCCAGAGCATATAATTGTTTTCAGTGAGTTTTATAGTGAGAGAATAGTTTGAGGGGTTAATAAAATGCGTGTTTGTTATTTGTGCAGGTGTAGGTAAGCTTGGCTGAGGCTGTGTTGGTGGTGTAGGGTTTTGTGTCTGTGATTCGGACTGTGAGGTTGTTTCAGCAGGGCTTTCTGACATTTCAAAAAAGGCATGTAGCTCTGCTTCCATAAGAAGAAAGTAACCAGTCCAAACGACATAGAATAAGAATAAGAGAGCAAAGTCGAGATGATTCTTTTCATTAATGAGGTAGGTATTTATATACAAAATATTCCTTTACACAAGGCTAAACAACGATAATAATTTACAGAAATGCACAACTTATAATTGTACTGAATTGCTGTAACCTTGACACGTGTAGGTGTGGTCCAAGGCTAAGTGATGAATTGGTGAAATGTAAAAACGACTATTTGACCCTGTCGTTTTCTACGTTCCAACAATTCTACGTTCCCCGGAAATTCCTTTGTTGACTTTTGGTCTTCTCTTTCATATCGTTATTTCTTTCTTTCTTTCTTTCTTTCTTTCTTTTCTTTTCTTTGTACACCATTTTAAAAGGAGCTATTTCCTCCGTAGTCCACGTCTCCACCAGCCTAGTCAACTGAGTCAAAGCCTATTGCTTTATTTTTTCTTTTGTACTTTCCTAACTTATTTATTACATGTCCGGACTTTATATGGTTCGGCCGGATAAAGATTCCGTGAATCACTTTTTTATTTTTAGTCCTATTTTAGAGCGACTATATTTGACTAAATCAGAACTTGTTTATATTTCCAATAAATAAACTTAATATTCTTTTTCGCTTCCTTAAATTATTATAATAATAATAATAATAATAAGAACTATCATGTGAGTATAACCTGGCAAGCACTAAATGGAAGCAAAGGAGAAGGAAAATCGTTCTCATCTAATTTAAAATAAGAGAAAGAAAGCTAAAAAGTACGATTCTAATTGATTAGCAAGATCATATTCTCTTAATGATTGCATGCTAATCTTCAATTTTCGTGGAAATAAATAGTAAAAAGGTAAAACCCAACCGTGGATATGGATATGAAAATATATGACAGTGATTGGTGATGATTCTAAGTTATGAATACGATCCTTCACGCCAGCTCTCCACTAAAGCGACGTTGCGTTTTGAAATCATGGTCTCAACTCAAAATCCCCTTTAGTGGGTCTGAGTGCGAAAGCTTACCATTCCCATTCACGTCGTTTTCGCTTATATATAGGCCTCTCGATTTCCTTTTGGACTTGATAAACTCTTGCTTATACTTTTAATTTTTAAATACCCGTGATTGTATTTTGACATTCGACACGTTATAAAGTGATGCAATTTTTTTTACTATATATGCACTTAATATAGGATATAATTGTAAACTGATGCATTTATATTTATGGTAAATATATATTTTTTTCTTTTTGAATACTTAACGTAAAGTATTTTAACACATGTACCTTGAGCTGTTTTATACAATTGGTTAGGCCACGCTAATCCTACATAACATAATACAAAATAAAGAGACTTTAAATATATAGATTTAAATCTAAATAAAATATCAAGATTAAATTTATTATTTCAATATTATTTGAAAATAGACTTATATTTCTTTTCAAACAAATTTTTTTTCCGAACATCATGACATATGATGTTTATCATGTTTATGTGATTTTTGTTTGAAATAGAGACAATCTGTTTTTAAATATTTTAAATTAAATAATTAATTTTGATATTTTGTTAATTTTAAAATACACATAATTAAATTCCATTAAAAGTGAGATTTTTTTTAATGAAATAAATAAAGCTAACAAGAGAGAAAAATGTTTTTGTCATGCTCATTCATGAATTTGTTGTATAGTGAGTTTTGTCAATTAGCCCTTGGAGTTGATTACTGGCTCAAAACCAATGTCTTTAAAACGAAAATTACACGTTTCAAGCTTATCGCTGATTTGTATTTTGACACTGCGACTAATTATTCTTTCATATGTAAATAAATAATCAATATTCAACATATGTGAACATAAATGGATTAGAGTACAGCTACTCAATCAGTTCAGATATCACATGTGTCAACAAGGCTTTAAAATAGAGACTTCTAACATTATTCTTATATTGGTCGATGAACTCACATGATGAGTTGGTTTTTGTGATTATCATATTATGTGAAAATGCATTTCTTTTTCAAACTACACTTTGTGGCTGGAGGCTAAAAGAGGCTTTGGTTGCGTGGTCATATTGACATATTTGTTAAGTAGTGGAAAATTATAAATTAATTAATTTATTAGCTGATTACAAGGACAAGTTTGTTAGTCACGTTTTATAAAAGATTTGGTGGATATAGAATATCCCCTTCTTAAGATTTTATTCATCTGCACTATTAAAATAAGACCCAAGTCATACGACTAGATCTTAATAGTCGTAACTTAATTTTAATTTTTTTTCAAGTACTCATAAGTTAATAGAATCTGTAATTTAATTTTCTTTAAATATAAGATACATACAATGATACACATATTGAAAACTTAATGAACAGCTCTTAGAGCATCTTCAATGGTTAGGATACATAACATATATGATATGATTTTTTCATCAAAGGTAGTATAACTTCATTAGATACATTATATCGCCCTTTTATTGTTTTAAATTATAATTAACAAAAAACAACTTCAAAACTTTGGTTGGGATTGCATACTAGACAAAAAATTTGAACAACTTTTATTTTTTCTAATTAAAACTCAAACGTCTTAAGAGATTGTGACCGACTAAGTAATTAAAATAAGCTAAAGGATAATATATTTTTCAACATTAATCTAGTGATAACGTGGGAAATTAGATGTTTGAAAATATGAGAAAGAAAATATCGAAAAGTAGTAGATTGCAATTTTTAAACAAAATCGAGAACTAACACTAATGACATCGACTCATAGTTTTTTTATTATTTTATTTTATAAAAGCTTATATGGGGTATAAATATAACAATACATGCTCAAATTATTAACGATGTGTTCCTCCACTTTATGTTTGAACAACTAATTACACAATTCATTGATTTTAGCGAACACCATAATTAAATCAATCGAACAAATCAAACAGTTACACAAAAATATAAACAAAAAATACACAAAATTAGTCACTATGTTCGATATTAACGAACTTAGTTAGGGGGATTGTTACGTCCGAGTAAAAAATAATTCACTATCAACATTAAGCTAAGGTATATTAAGTTTGACAAAAACTCTTTTTTTGGATACTCTTCATGGAATGAGTGACATATAAGCACCATTTAGACCTAACACTCCCTCTCAAATTCCACGATTAATCTAAGATCTCCTTAGGCCCGAGATGCCTTCTCAACTTTTAACTGGTCTTCTCATGAAAATCTATGTGTCACCTCAGTTTTCCTTAGGCATGAGATTACTTTTCAGCTTGCACGATTTACCTAAAATCTCCTTAGGCCCGAGACTTACTCTCAGATCGAATTCAATCTTCTCCCTAAAATTGATAATAAACAAGTGTAACAACACGCCGTTACGCTTGTATAATGATACACAATTGCAAGTTGTTCAAGTTTGTGGTCGATGAATTTCTTTCACACGAAGATGAGAAGTTTGAACTACTGGCTACGTGACAGAGCCAAACAACATGTTTTTTAATTGAATGATGATATAAGACTGTAAGCTGTATAAGTTTGTGGTCGATGAAATTCTTCAACACAAAAATTACAAACTTAAAATATCGGTTACGTGAAATGCCAAACAACACGCCCTTAAATCTGTATGACGACTCAAGGCTGTAAGTTGTGCAAGTATGTTGTCGAGGGAGTTCTTCATATAAATGATAGACTTGAATATTGGTTGCATAATATGACCAAACAAGATGAGGCGACATTAGATAATATGAATCCTAAATTAGTTTTATACTTTGGGAAGCGTAGATGTGTTATATCATTTAGGCTTCTTAATTTTGCGCGTGTTCAAATTCGAATCACCACAGATTCATTCACAATCTATTTCTCTGTTGAATCCCACACAAATCGCTATAGAATGATCTACTATTTTTTTACTCAGCTCGCGCGCGTAAGAAAACGACATTTGTGCCCATCGATAAATTGTTGCAGAAGTTGTTTTGACAAGTTCTTGCACTTCATACTCAGAATCACTAACTAATTTATTTTGCAACTAAACTAGTGTTGTTGAAGTTTAAACTTGTTGTGATATTTTATAACAAAGCACGCAAGTGTACGTATCGAACAAGTAATATAGTGATAAATTACGAGTGTCGAACCCACAGAGACCTATTACGCTAACAATTTCTTTAATTTGCGTAAATTGATTTTAGGATGACTATGATTTGAGATATGAACTAATACGAACTATACTATTGAGTTTTAACAAATGACAATTAAACGATTAAAACAAGATTTAAGAATATAAAGAAAGCAAGGGACACAATTTCACCAGGTAGCTACAAACCTAGGGATTTCCGGGTAAAAACATTCAAATATTCCTATGCATGCTAATCTCATTCTTTCACAAATATTCGCTAGCCTCTCCCGAGTGATCTAGTGAACCTACGCAAATTTCGGATTAATTATCCTCTCGGCCTTAAATCCTATTAACGCATTTACGAGCATTAAAAACAAGAACTCTAGCAATTACACAATTTTTAAACCGTCAAGTAACTTAAACAATTTTGATGGGTGAAACAGAGCACGAATGTTTATTCTCTCCCGAGTAACTAAACATTCCAATTAATCAATTCTAAAGGTGATCAGTCTCAAGAATGCATTAAACACAATTTCACACAAGCACACACTTTTATGGAACAATTCTAGCACATCTAACCCATCCAAACCTAATTAACCCCTAACCCGGCTACAGCGTAGTCCCTCTAAAACCTACCCGCTAGTGGCGTTCATGAACATGAAAACAAATATTAACGCAATCAAAATCAACAAAAATAGAAAAGAATAAAGAAACGAACTCATAATTGAAGCGTAATATGAATTCACAGACAAACGCAGTTCAAAAGTATAAAAGAGTAGAATGGAAAGGAATGAAAAAACTATTGATCAAGTTTCGGCAGCCGAAGTTGTCAATTCCGACAAATTCCTTCTCTCCACGGCGATAGCTCTCCAATAACCCTAAAGAAAAACAAAACTTTATAAAAATAGAGGTTACATTTGTTTATATAGTGCCCTAGGTCGAATACCCCTCTTGGCCGAATCTTCGCGCTAAAAATCGCATCCAACGACTGAGATTAAGTCAAAATCCGACTTTAAATGAGTCAGGGATTCTCGCACCGCGACCTCCACCGCGAGGAATCCTCGCACTGCGACCTCACCGCGACCAGCATCGGTGAAAACTTTTCTGCGCATGAAAACTTCGTGCTCACGGCACAGAACCTCCCTCGTTGGAACCCTCGCGGCACGTGATGACAACGACCATCAACGCGAGACGTCTCGAGAAGTTTACTTAATTATCCAACGTTGTTTTCTTTATGTTTAGCTCCAATTCCTTGCACATTACTTCCGTTTCATCTAAATATGACTCGATAACGCCCTTTTACCTGTGTTGCTCTGAAACTCACTATAAAACACACGTAAACCATTAAAAACTCTCGAGATCAAGCACAATCCAAGCAAAATGAGGGCGGGTTTGTATGTAAAATACGCACTCATCAAAACTCAAGCCATACAAAATATCCCATGATCTATGTCTTTAGTCTGATACAAACTAACTCGTGACATACAAATTACGAGAAAAACAAGTTAAGAGTTTCGTGACTAAGAAATTTAAGGTCTTTCATGATAGGGGCGATATTGGAAAACCAAAGTACTTTTGTGGAGGACCATCAAAGCTTTGAAAATGTGACCATAGGATTCAAAAGTTTGCACACTATGAAGGATGGTAGATTTGGAAATGGTGAGTATAAAGTCTTGAAGCTTGATATATCAAAAGTGTTGGCAGATATGCCCACAAGAAGATTGTTTAATTCCATATTGATGTAATATATAAATCTTTATAAAGTCCTTATTGTAATTTGCTGATTAAATTAATAAAAGTTGAAACGTTCATTCATTCCATTTAAGTTTGATTGAAGATTTATGATATTCAATAGTCTTATAGTCCTTAATCAAGCCTAACAATCAAGCCTAACAATGTATGAAGAGGCAAATGTAGATTTGCGTGAACACACTCTTCATGGTTTGGTTAAAACGATATATTCACAATCTAAAGATCAACGGACTATTGATCCTAGTATGATTGTTGGAAGAATCTATGATGTCTGGTTAGGAGGCATAAAGAGTTAGGAACTCTATAGTTCTTCCAGTGTATCTTTCGAAGATACTGAATTGACCAGTGCACCTTTAGAGACAATAGAAGAAAAAACCATTTAACCTCTTCTGTCTCAAGGTCACTAAGTATGAATTGCATTATGCTTACCTAAATCCTGAAATGAGACATGTCATTTCATAGCATTAATACTCTCATTTGAGAAAGTCAAATTCTAGGTCCATGACTTGATCTAGACTAGGCTAATTGGTGAGATATTAAGTTATGAAGATGTCATTAACCAACTTTGTGAAGTTCTCATAGATATGGAATTCATGTACAAGATTGCTGAGATGCAATATATATCATATCATGCTTTATTACTTGGATTGTGAATAAATGAACTGCGCAGTATCCAAAATTAAGTAGCGACTTTATTTGGATGAAACAATGTGAATTGTTAGCTCCTCGCCAATACATTGTTTCTAACTTATTCACAAGTACTAATGGAGTTGAGGAAATAACAACTAGAAGGGTGAAATGGTAACTTTATAAATCTCATCTAGTTGATGATATTAATGAAGGGTAAACATAAATAACATTCAATGGATCCGCTAAATATAATTAAGTTGAATTTGAGTAGAAAATAAATTCATTTAAACCGAGAGATTCTTAGTGTCAACTCTTTAGTGGAGTTAGTTGACATTAAGCTAATACTCCGAAAAAGTTTGTGAACTTTTGAGTCCGAGTATAGAAGCTCAAGCTTTGTTCATTTGGATCCATAAGGTCAATATTACAGGTCATTAGAGTAGGATTGTTAAAGAGAAATTTTATATTTTAGACCCAAAAATATTAAAAATATCCAAATTAGACCGATCTTTTTAAAAATATCTAAAATTGGACTTTAGGCTCAAAATCGGTCAAAAATATCTTTAACCTCATTTATAGAGTTTTTTAGATATTTCAACTCAAATTCTTTCTAAATCCATTGGAATCATCTAAGATCATTGAAATAATGAATATGTTACTTCATTAACTCTATTTAAATTTTGTAGTCGTTTTTGGTGTTGAAATCATTTTTCGATCGGGAAAAAATGAGTTCGTCAAAAATCTGGTAATTTAATACGAAAATGTTGGTTGAATGCCATCGTACGACAATGTACGCCATCGTAAACCATCGTACACCATTGTACGATAGTGTACGTCGTCGTACGATGGCCTTCAACCAACATTTTCGTATTAAATTACCAGATTTTTGACGAATTCATTTTTTCCCAAACAAGAAATAATGTAAGAGATGTTTTTTTGTAACGTTTCAGCATAATATTCTTCGAATTTAGGCGTATTTATTATGATCTTCATTCGATTAAAAAAATGATTACCTTCAATATTTAGCAGAATTATAGCCTAGCAATTTTTCAAAGTGATGCCTATGTCCCTTGTCATTGTTGGCATTCTAAACAAAAGTTTGCATATATAAATTTATTGATTATTTTGGGTCTCACAAAAATATCTTTTATGTGATCAACGGTATTTAAAGAAACTCTTTTAATATTGTTTAAATGCAAAAAAAAAGCTATTGGAATCTGTTGAATTTCAGAACCTTACAAACACAATTTAACAAGAATCAATTTCTTTCAGTACGAATTAACAAGAACAGAAAATAAAACCGACAAAAGAATTTGTTAACAAAGTTCAGCTATGATGACTTATTCCCGGAACTACGCAATCGGACGTTCAGTCTTCTATTCTAATTTAATTCTTCGATTAATTATACTATGTATAACACCCTTGACAATCTCTCTTCCCAATAAAAACCGAAAAACATAAACTCATATTAACACACGATTGATCTCTAAAGCACATTCGCTTCATCAATCGCCTAATCTCACTAAGTCTCTCAATGTTTTTCTTTCTTATACATAAAATATACAAGAGAAAATTACATCAACAAAAATGAACAGTAAAACTCAAGTTTTGATACTATTTATGTAAATACAATGAAATAGTAATCTGTGTTGCTATTTTTTTTAATGGATAATCTCATTAATACACAGATCCGGCAAAAATCTTACAATAATCAGATAGAGGTCGGAGCCGCAAACATATAAAAACAAACCTGAGATATTAATGAATAACAGAAAACAGTAGAATTGGAACAAATGAGACTATGTGCTACTTGTAAACTAAAAATTAGTCTATAAAGAGCACTTTCAAGCCCCTTCAAAAGAGGTATTATGCCAATTCTAAACCAAGAGACTAGACAGGAACACATCTACTAACTATTTTTTTTTTCTTTTATGAAACTACCCATACCTGTCTAATTCTAACTTCAAACTCACTGAAAACTAAACAAACGAAACGAGACAAACAAGTAACCAAATAGCTAACTCCTGACTCGATGGTGGCAAGGGGGCGGCATAGGATATCGAAATTCAAACCTCCTGGGACTATGGCAGGGCGGTTGGGGCGGTGGAGTTCGGTGATGCTCCTGGACCGATGACGAAGCAGGCGTGACAGAGAAAACACGTCATTCGCACACGGCTTGAACAATGGCGACATAGATCCGACGAAAGAATTTGGCAGAGGAGTGGGGTGAGCAATCGCCCTCCCCCTCGGGCTAGGGTCGCGTGAGACGACACCAAAAACCTAAGGGGGTAGGCTGAATCACTCTTGGCGGCGCCTTCAAGCTGCAGAGAAAAATTAGGGTTTTCTCTCTATTGTTCTCTTGATCCTGCCACGTCAGTCAAGTGTATAACGGTCAAATGATGACGATGAGTATCTAATATAATCCATGTTTATGCTAATTTTCGTTAATAATAATTAAAAAATCTAACTGATATTATTTTTCCTTTTTAGTATTATTCGATTAAGCCTAACAAAAGTATCAATTCCGTTATCAAAAGACAAAATAAATTACCTACCAATAATACCACTTCCATTAACTGATGGAATATATAGTTGTGGAGATGGTGTTTTTTCTTACTTTCAGTAATGATGAATCTATTGTAAGACGGTTTATCGTTCTTTTAGTGTGATATGCATATCCTTAACTAATTAATAGAAAAATGTTAGTATAAAAAATTTAAATAAGCTACATTTCCTATGAGTATATTATATTTTCAAAAAGATTGTCGAACTTGGGCTATATTACAATTTTATATAACATGCCACGAAGGCAATATTGGTTATAAGAAAAATCTTCATGCTACACTAATCATAAATAATGGTATATAATAGATTTATATATGTTTGAGATTTTGGATATTGTGAACGTTTTGTAAAAGTCATGTAAATATTCAGCAATTAGTTTTACATAAATTTCATTTTAATTTCGCCCAGAAGAAACTTCCCGCTCAATCCTACGATTTATGAAATAAAAAATAAAAAATCATTTTTCAGTTAATTCTAGGAGAGAGAAAAATCATTCCACCGCATGCAAAGAAAATGAAAGGATTCTCTGTACGATTCCCAAATATGAAATAAATAAAAAATTACGCCATTTTTAGTCAAAGCAAGCTTCAGTAAGTTGTTTTTGTAGGGTTCCATCAACGTAAAGCGCATGGTGATTAACATGTGAATCTATTTCTACTCCCTCGTTTTTTTAATTTTTTTTTTAAGAACAGTGTTTTTATCGAATCGGTTTTGAACGTCTCTTTGATGGATTTATAGGTTATCATCTTTTAAAAACGCATGTAAATGTTATGGTTAGACTTTTGGTTTTAGGATTTTGAGATTTATGGGATTTGTGTTAATGTTGATGAAAATTATTTAGAAATATCCGAGTTTCGTTATAGATGTTATTTGTGTATAAATTTTTTCTTTCAACCATCTTGTAAAATAAACCAAAATGAACTAATGTTTATTCATGTATTTGATGTTCATGTATTTGGGTTTATTCAGGGTTATGATTCAATATTGATTCAGGTAGTATAACTAAATTTGTATTTTTTTCACCGGATCTAAACATATTAAAAAATATTATGTAAATTTAATACCAAGTTACCACGTTTTTTGAATGTTGTTTTCTAATTAAGTTAAACATATATCTGGTTAGAATTATTATTTAGGGTCCAATCATTCCTAAGTTTTGTGTTACCGGTGCTGAAATTTATTTCGAGAAAAACGAGTCATTATTGATTTTGTTTGTGTATGAAATATTTATTTTTGTCATCTAATTTTTTTTACGTAACATCGTGTTTTGTTCTTTATTAACCTCTACTTTTATTTATTTTTGGTGTAAACCATTATTAATCGACCGGTTGTGAACGTTTACTGGAATAAGGATTGCTCCATCAACCAGTTTAAATTTATGTTGTAAAACTCCATTATAGACTGAAATATGTTTTCCCAGAAAATTGTTTGATATTAAACAAAGATGAGACTATTATGCGATCCGTGTAAATTACATGTCAATTATCGAATTATAAAATGATATATGATTTTTCAGAAATATGCTTGAACTTAAACAGTTTGGTAGTGTTTATGGTGCAAAATTACTCGAATGCGAAGATGAAAGGAAATATTTTGGCCGGCAAAATTAATTTCCAAAAATTAACTATGAATTAGAAATGAGAGATCTTGATGAATTAAATCGCACTAGTCAAGCACAGTTTAGTTAATGATAAAGATAATATTTTCTTTCCATTTTGATAGAATCTTCCAATTATAAAACGAACAAATCAAGTTAATACTAATAAAATCGAAGAAAGTTTGAATTAATTCGAGAACTAATCCAAAATTTTAACCCGAAAATAACAATATCAAATTCAAAATAAATCGCCAAAAAGTTGAAAATGGCATTCAAGTAAAATTACTTTGTGAATTGATTTGACAAGTAAACAATAGGGCCATTTCCAAATTAGGCTAGTAAACAAGGATCATTTCGCCAAATTATTTTTTAAAATTATTTTGAAATCTTAGTGTGTCAAAAAAAACATTAAGTTAATTTTTATTTAGAAAATTACTTTTCGATGACTGGAGTCATATTTCCAATTTGGGAAAAGAGGCACTAACCAATTAAGCTATCTAATTTATTCGGTCTATATTAAATTAAAATGAAGCCCTAAGAATTGTAGAACGCTCATACTGAAAATCAGCTGATGAATTCACCAAAAATAATAAAAATTGTAATTAATCAACGTAAATATAATAAATTTTAATTTAGCCAACATTTTGTTAATCAATTTTAAATAATTTACGTATTTATGTAACATATTTATTTCAAAATATTCTTACATATTTGCCCTTTTTTGTTTTCTGTATTTTTTATATTCAAATTTTAAAATTTATTTTATCTGTAATTCAAAATTTGATATTTCGGTTTTTGTATTTAGTTTTGGTTATTTTCGTGTTCTCTAATTAAACTTTGTATTAATTGTTAATTGACTATTTATAAAGATCTTATATTTAACAAAACTGATATTTACTTATAAGTATTGATGACATCCGGTAATATTTTCATTAATTTCCTTGATTGTTCAACGTCATTTTGAATTTTTATTAAAAAAAAAATTGGGTTATTCTCTCTGGCCGACTGAGCAAAAATTTGTACGATGGATCTTAATTTCTTCTCTCGTTGAATCAAGTTTGTATTTTCAATTTATAAGATGTATATTGTTTACGTTTTCCGATCCAAAGTTTAGGTTTTAATTTTGTTGACAATCAAATTATTTGAGCTTTAATGTTCATAGTCCTGCAATGAAAATCCGGTCGATGGATATGAATTTGAAGGTCGCAAATGTTCAAAAATTAGTTTATTTGATGACACAGGTATGAAGAATTTTCATATGAACATGAATATAAATATAAATGTTAGTAATGATTTTTGAAGCAAATATGTTCTTCAATAATTTATTAATAACCTGTATATAAAGTATTAATAACGTGTTAATAAATAATATTCATATACAAAAATAAAACCAATTTCAGATCTAGAAAACAACCCAGAAAACATACGTAAACAATGGAGATAAAAATATCCATCTAATTTTTTTAAAATAATGTAATGAATAATTGATACAACCAACTTTTTTCTGTCTATTTGACTCAACATACTTTCTAACGCTCAGACGAAACCCCTAAATATTTAAAACCCTAAAATTCCATTACATCGTCGAAACAACATATTACATATTTTAATAATAACTCGATATTAAATTTACTGAGGAAGAAAAACACCAAAAAATTGTGATTTTTTTGTGACAGCAATCCATAAAATTTTGAAAACCTATTTATCTCAATTTTTACTTCATTGATTTTTTTTTTTGTTTTCTGTTTTTTACAAGAACACAGTAAAACATGAGTCAACATACTTGTTTAGCAAATCTTCAAATTTTTTTGTCTCTTTTTCTTGTTCTCCTTAAGATTTTATATGCGACTCTTTATACTTTTTCGTGTAATTGTTTTTAGTTTCAAATGAATAAAATTGATTTGATTCGATCATTTTAACTTCACTCGATTTGCGCAAGATAATTCATTTAATTTTCATTTATTATTTGGATTTATTCCCAATTAAAAAATTAGCCGGAAAACAAATTTGGACTGAAATAGCCACAGGAAATTTGTAAATGAATCTGAACAATTAATCAGTGGCCTAAATCCAAAACCCCTATAATTTATATAACTACTAATTAAATTATCCCAAAGTCCAATTTTGTGGAGAACATTTAAATGTGATAGGTTAACAGTTACGCAGCAATTAGAGCTTATACGTCGTCTTTTGTACTATTTTCAAAACATCATTTTATGCACATTAATTAGTATATAAAATTATTCAATGGAGTATGGATGACGATATTCCCTTAAATTTTAGGACCATTTTACTGTGTGGTCACAAAACAAATGAGAATTAATGGTCCTCTTGACAAAATCAAGATTCGACATTGATTCACACTTCAATATGCATCGCACAATCCTCTTTCACGAATATAAAAAATACAGGGTACAAAGATCCCAAAGTCGTATATTCAATACCAATCAATTATTACAAACTTTATACAATATATAGTGCAATAATTACCAAAAATATTCTTGGATTTACAATATAATATTAACAATGATTCAAAGGAGTAAGTTGGACAGTTTGTATCATCACGGATCGCGCTCTGTCGTTTATTTGGAGTTCTTAAATTCAATTCAAATCCAACCGGCGGTTAATATCTAGAACAGCATCAACTTAATCGTTAAATTATAAACTTAATTTTTTATATAAAAAATAAATACTATTTCATAAAACTAAACACGATTAGAGTTGGTATATCGTAGTCAAAATATGAATGTAAAAAAGTTGCAATATATGTAAAATATTAGTTACGAAATAATAATAACTTATGTACCATCGACTAAACTATAGAAACTACAAATTATATGCCGTTAATCTTGTTAATAGTTGTTCCGTTCAAGAAAAATCACCCAAATTAATTTTTAAATAGTTCATGAGTTGTGATCTACCCCCTCATGTAGCAGAGCCCTTTTGGAAATAAATAATATGTAAATATATATAGCCAGACATCAAAATAGATGGTAATCAAACACACTTTTTAGTTGAGTTATAGTAAATCTCCAGCAGCAAACTGAACAAAATTCTGGGTTATTTAATTTTTATTGTCGGATCGGATTGGCACAAATTATTACAATAGTTTGATTCAAACACAATCTAATATTTAAATGTCGAGTTTATGAGTAGTGGTAAGTTGTAACTGATTTCAAAATAAAATATCTACAATATGATAATTGCAAAGTGAATACGATAATTTCAGTATTATATCTACAAATATTATCATTAGCGTTAAGCCAAATTGCCTTTGTCTCGTTATCGCTCAATTTTATTACGAATTTATGTTTAGCTTTTATCCAAGATTCTATCCATATAAAACTAACTTAATATTGGACATAAATTTTGTAACTTGAACTTTATGGGCGTCTGAAATCATGAAGAAACTTACTAGTGGAAGTTTATAATATATAGACGTTAAGACTTTATTGCTCTTGAAAAAGACAACGATTAATTTTATTTTTATTTTTATTTTTGGTCTACGAACTGTATTTATCTAAAAATCTAAATTAGACATAAAAGTCTAGGTACCATTCATGAATATCGATGTGCTCTTTTTAAAAAAAAAACTCTTTAATGATTTATCTATGACAACGAGAGTGCTAGATCCAATAAGATATATACAGATATGTGAGTCATTTATGTGATTGAAAATTGATATTGAAATATGAAATGTGTGATTCAATGTTTGTAAGATGTCAATAATGCATAATTAATAATCTCACACCCTATATGCATTGTCATATATATAAACAAAAACAAACAATTTGCAGTTCAAATCAAAATTAAATTTATTATCATTGTTCAGTGTTCTTAAATAATTGATGCTGGCAATAAAGCATATTTAATGTTGTTTTTTCGTGTCCAAAAATTGAGAATGAAGTAAGAGCTGTCGACATCGGTGGCAATTCATGGTGGGGTTTTCGGTTGGCCTACCCCATCAAAATACCTTATATCACATCTGGCATAATTGCCTTTATATGATTCCCCATCAATAATAATATGTTCCTTAATATTATATTTATCGAAAACAAACATTCATTCTACCATATAAATAAGGGTATATTGATGCATATACATAAAAACATTCATAGTATTAATCTCTTATGAATCAAATTCATCAATTTAATAGATTACTTACTTTCCTAAAAAAAATAAAAAAAAATAGATTACTTACTATGTATATAAGAAAATAATTTTTATATATGTTAATATCATTTTCTCTTTAATGTTTTTGACTCTTACACTACACTGATTTTTAAAGTATATTTTTTTCATATTATAAAAATCCTTGTCTATTTGAAGTTTGTGGACTGGATTTTCAAAAATATTAATATCACTTATTAATGTAGAAAGAAATCAGATGACATTAAATAATAACAAGATAAAAGCATTCAAATTATAACCTAAAACATCTAAGCAACGTCATATTTTTTTTGAAGGCACTAACCCATGTAATTAAATGAATAAAATATTGATAAATAGTCATCATCGAATCACTAAAATAGCTTAAGTATTAATATTGGTAGCGCAGTAAAAAAAACTGATAATTGGCTATATCCGTGCGGATTTGCAGCAACGTCTCACTTTCACGGCCTTAATTTAATCACACCCCTTTTATTAGTTTTTTATTTATTTATTATCTAACTCTCTAATCTTTGCTTTATATAATTCTTTTATTATCCTAACTTATCATACGTTCATATATTCCGGCTTCTAGATTAATTTTTCTACACCAAAGTCTTACACAAATGGGAAAAATAATAAATCTGCCGTATAAGTTGAGTCAAATTTTATTTTTGTTTGAATGCTAAAACCATGAGTTTATTAGATGACACAAACATATTTTTCGTAAATTTATAGTTTGAAAATAAAAAATAAAGAGTATTTAACTGCCATATTAGTACCTCATTTTGTGGCAAAGTAATCGAATATGGTAATTAAATGCTTCCGTGTATAGAAAGGTGGATGATTCACGTATTTTACAAGTCAGCTCTTGAACTCTTATTGACAAAATTACTTCACTTCTATTGTCCATAACAATATTTTACACTAGTGAATATAGTGGTTCACATTTATGTCTGATTTTTTTTTTGAAAGAGTATGTCTGAATTATCAAAATATAAACATTAGATTGTAAAAGACGGCTAGAAGTGTTGGTATAGTGACGATTTTGAGCTTCAGATGAGCGTGGCGATAAATTTGAAACAAATCGATGAATATATAGAGGAAAAGAAAGACTTATATTACCCCTACGAAGAATAGAGCCCTTATCCTTTCATCGCACCCGAGCTGGGGCCGGTAGGTTTTAACGACCTTTATTTAAAAAAAAAAGTAGAGCCCTTATGATATTTTGAATAATTCTAAGTTATGTATCTCCACAAATATTGCCTACACACTTGTGCTATATAGTTTATTTCAATTCTATTAATTTAATTTCAATATTTGTAATTTAGTTTGATTAGGGAGATCTAGTTAACTGTTTAAAAAAATTATAATTATGAAATAGCCAACCTTTTAGCAATATTCAGTAACTAGTCAATCCGTGAACAATAAAACATAATTACTTTTATTTTTTCACTTAATTTAGAAACAAATTAAATAACATCGTAATTAAATAGTTGGTAACGTTTATCGTCATCAACTATTAATTGTACTTCAATACGTTTGACCTTTGACTATGGTTAGAAAATGTGACGAGAGAGAGCTGAGATAATCATAATTAGAAATTTTACAACAAATTAAGTTCATTTTTTTATTTCTAAAATAATAATGAACTAATGTTTTTGAAACTTATGACAAATTAGAGTTCTTAAATTTTTACAGTCTTACTCAAGTTTTTTAGCAATTTGGCTAATCTATATTTTCCCAATTGTGTAAGTGTTTAACAATAGATTTTTAGAAATCACTATGTTTCTTCAAAGAATAATTAAGCAATCTTTTTTAACAATACTTAGTGTCATTTTAATTTACACTAATGTGAAGATAATAATTTCATTGTAATACTTCTAATGTGAAGGCCCGTATATACATTTTGGCATTTACTTAACACCATGTGGATCAGTGGATGTGGGTGCCTTCTGTTTATCTTCATCGCTATGCCACTAAAAACGTATATCAATGATTTTTTCTTTAATTTTATTTATAACTTTTTGAAGATTTCAATTTCATTATTCGTGACCCTTCATTGTTTCTAGCTTGCAGTAATTGTACTTTGATTTGAACTACTTGAACTCTTGTTAATTTTATTGATATATTTTGTGATTAATAACTCCTTCTAGAGACAATGAATTTTATAAAACTATACATATATTCACATAGAATGTAACATATGAATACACTCGCATAATTTATTTAAACGAAATTTGTATTGTTAATTATTTTAATAAAGAGTATACAAAGAATTACAAAATACCATATATTTTAAAAATATTACGTGCTCCTTCGAAAGATTGATGGATAAAGGCAAAAAGTTGATAAGAGTCGTTTTTTATTTATCGAAATTGTCATTTTATTGCGTTAAACGACTCACGGTTAGATTTTCCGTCGCTCACTCCATGACATTGGATTTCATTATATGCATAACTCATTTCAAATGTTCCATACATACCAAAAGTGCAGTATTATGCAATCCTTCTCGCCTTTCATATTCTTTCGTGCAATTCTTGCTAGGCTTCTTATAATGTATTCTTCAATCTTCAATTTCTAGGTTAATTTTAATTTTTCTTGGCTTCTCGGCATATCCGAACCGCGTGAAAATTTATCAAGTGTTTCGAATTCATTATTCTTGAAACATATTTTAAAAAATCTAACAAAATTGTTCACACTGATGCGATTGTATGTGTGATTTTGTGATGTTGTGTCCAATGTTAATAGAAAATATCCTATTTGTTATTTTTTGAATTTAGCATAAACTTTATTTTATTAGGCAAATAGGTATGATGTGCCGAAGTTAATTAAAAATAGATATAAAATATGCCAATATTATCGTAAAAAAGAAATTCACATAGATAGACCCCACTAAAATGTAACTTGTAAAGTAATTAAAAGAAGAAGAAAGAGTTGTATATAAAGAAACACCAAACCGTCTCTCACCTCCAACTCTCTCTCTCTCTCGAAAGGAAAAGAAAAGAAGATGAAGACGAAAATGGCAACAATCAGATTATCGGAAGAAGGAGGAGAAGAGGAGCTGATCCCAGGCCTGCCCAACGACGTGGCAGAGCTGTGCCTGCTCCGGCTGCCGTACCCATACACGTCCCTGGCGCGAACAGTGTCGTCGTCGTGGAAGAGAGCAGTGTCCTCGCCGTCCTTCGCCGCCGTGGCGCCGCGTCTCCCGCACCTCTTCGTCCTCGCCTCCGATCACCGCTGCCGCGCCCTCGACCCGCGCTCCCACCGCTGGTTCCTCCTTCCCCCGACCCCGCCCCACCTCAGCCCCTCCCACCTCGCCGCCGACGGAATCGGAAGCCTCTTCGCCGTCGGCACCCTCTCCGCCGCCGCCTACTCCGCCATCCAAAATCGCTGGGAGGACCGGAAGCCGATTCCCAAGCAAAGAAGCGGCCTCCGACTCGCCGCCGCCGCGGGAGGGAGGCTCGTTGCCGTCGGAGGAGGCGGAGTCGAGATCTACGATCGGAGCTCCGGCGACTGGGTCTCCGGGGCGGAGATGCCGGCGGAGTACGATTCTAAATCCTTCAGCGCGGCAGTGCTGGGAGGGGAGGTTTACGTGACGGAGGGGTGGCGATGGCCGTTTCTGACGTCGCCACGTGGCGCGGTGTACGACGTGGAGAGGGACGCGTGGCGGGCGATGAGGCGCGGGATGAGGGAGGGCTGGACCGGAGTCGCCGCCGCCGTGGGTGGGAGGCTCGTCGTCGTGTCGGAGCACGGTGACTGTCCGGTGAAGGTTTACGATGATCTGAGCGATGATTGGCGGTACGCCGGCGGGGAGAAATTTCCCTGCGCTGTTCTCCGGCGGCCTTTTGCGGTGACCGGGATGGGAAATTCTGAGATCTGCGTGGTTGCTTCCGGGCTGAATGTTGGGATTGGGAAGCTGGTTTATGACGTGGCCGGTGAGGTTTCCGTGACCTGGCGGGTTATTCCGGCGCCGGAGGGTTTTCGGGGACTCACACCCTCCACGTGTCAACTTCTCTACGCTTGAGATGAGCTAATCACAGATAATGAAAAATTGTTATTTTTATGCTCGGCTTTTTTAAAATGTGTTGCAAAAACACTTTTTTCTAGTTTTGGGATGTGTATACATAGCTTTAAATTTAATATAATATTATGATATATAATATACGTGTGTAGGTTGAGACTTGAGATTATGGTGGAGGAGCTATGTTTTGTGTATAGCCTAGGGGTAGTTTTTGTATTTTGATTTGTGTGATAAGATGTACTTTTTGTGTTTATGGGAATTGCCTAAAATGTCGTGAAAGTGATTAGTAAAGAGTGGCTTCGAGAGAGTGCTTACTTTACTCTAATGGAGCCTCAACTTCTTCGGTAGGTGTAACATTAATGAACGCATATCTATATCCAGTATCTATTATATTATATTATGTATGTGTATTATTATAACATGTCCTAATAATTACCCAAACTGATATTTTTTGTGCATTACTATGCGGTTCAAAGCATCTCAAATGGGACCTATTTCAGAGATACATGTAGCTGACTCTACACAAGTGTGATCACTTATAAAAACTCATTTTTTCTTGTGTCGATGTGTCAACACACATCGACCAATTTGTATGTATTGTATATTAATAAATTTGATTTGATGTATACTTCGAAAGTCTGAATTTAGAGATGGACTTGATCTCAATCCAACCTCCATTCATCGATAAAATCAGATGAACGTGGTATCAATTATCTTTGACAAATATCTCTATGGTCGATGAGTGAAGAAGACAAAAGAACTAAGAAGAAAGTGTAAACTAGGGGAAGAATTATTTGGATTTTCTCTCTCTCACGGACGAGGCGGCTAATGTTTTTCATGAGGTTAAGAATCTTAGACTATATATAAAGCGATCATTCTTACTATAGGAATGAAAATGACTTCATTAAAAGTACTCTAACATTTGTTTTTAGAAAAAAAGGAAAATTACTATAATTATGTTCTTAAAGTATAGTATATTAAAATTGGCTGTTTATTCACTAAATTATATAGTGATTTCAAAATAAACGTTTCATAAACTTTGTGTACATACCAAGTAAGAATTGTTTACACGATTGTAAATTGATTTTCCGGTTTCATTTTTTGTGTTTGAATTTCAAATTAATTCAGAGGAAATCGATCTTTTAATTCGCAGAAATTTTTATTAATTCATTTCGTGGAAGAGGTAGGCGCGAAACTATTTTTTGGTTAAAGCGGTCCTAAAAATTCGATAACCACTTTTGATGTCAAAATCCGATCTCAACAATCACGAAATAAAATATAAGGGATTTTAATACGATTTTAATTTTTGGGGAAAATAGGGTCCCGGTAAAATATCGGAAAGGTAATAAAATGTATTTGAGAATGTGAAGAAGATCGAATACAATAATTTCATTAATATAATTGAGCTCGCAAAATCGAGCTGAAGGAGTAAAAAGAAAATATTGAATTGGGAGATAATAAAGAATAAGAAATAATAATTATAGCACATGTGTGTTTGTCGAAAGGGGAATATTCTATTTATAATACGTCGTCGAGATGGTGATTTCGGGCGCGTGTATCCGGGTATGCTGGAGATTTAACCACGTTACACAACGTTTGTTGAAGGAGAGATCTCGACTTCGTCTTCGATCCGGTTTCTTCGGGAAGATGACAGCTCGGCAGCTTGACTTTGTCTCCTTTCCGGTTTCTTCGGCGAGATGTGCGTGTGACCTCGACTTCGTCTCCTCTACTTCGCGAGATGGGCTCGATGGCGGGTGGTTTTGGTTTGGGCTTTTCGACATTGGGCTTTACTTAGACCTAATATATTTTGGTTTGATTTTAGAGATCTCTTGATTTTATACTTCCACAACAATTTCGATTTGGTATTTACAGAAAATTTACAAAATTTTGGTGTATTGAAATCTGTAAACGTTTATATGAGTATTTAACACAATTACTCATTTTTTAAATAAAAAAATAAATATTTACTTATTTTAACATTAGTGTTTTTTTTCTATATGAACAATTAATTGAGATCATTTTTCTACAAATGAAACAACAAATATTATATAATTAAAATAGAGCCAAACAGTACCAGAAGCTATTTATTTATTTTAGACACGATATATTCTTAGGACGAGTTCCAAAACTCACTAGCATACACTATTTTATAGAAATGATTAAAAATAGTTGAATAAGGCTATTCTATACAACGTTGAATAAATGATATTGGTTTGTAAGATTAAGTTTCCCCCTTTGATTACTATATACCAACCTACGTTAACTTTTAAGTTCTAGCAGCGATAAACATTTTATCACGTAGAATTATTTTTATTAATTTCTTTTGCACCGACTTAATTTCTTGTTTCTACATATATATGTTGTTGTGAGATATATATATATATATGTTAATGATAAAAGTTAGTGCCGTAAGTCTAAAATGACGGTTTTGAGCCAATTTATTGTGCATAAATTATGTCACACACGCCTAGGCCCGTCTCTGCTTTATATGTTTTTGTTGCTATCGATCACTTTATTCGGCAAGTGGAGTGGGCAATGTTTTCCTTACAAACGTGAAACGTCTCGCAGCTGTTCATTTGGAGGCTCACAAAGGTTGAACATCCAAAGAAAGTTTCCCAGTCCATCCAAACAATAAAATGTATACGTGCAACAGACACTTTCGACAATTAAGGTGTGACTGTGGTATGTTCACATAAGAATGTCGAAATTTTTTAAAATCAGTTTTGAGCATTGTCAATTATAAGTCGTTCTCCTTGGCGTGTTTAAGAAAGATCCACCTTCCATCTTTAGAAAAACAGTAAAATCATAAAGAAACTCGCCCAAAAATTAGGATATTTGCTCTAGTACCGATTTTATACTAGTTCTATTGCTCTATGGTATTGTGTTAACATTTCTTATTATTACCTCGTAGTTTAATCATAGTAGTGCACAAAGTAAAAATGGTAAGTTGTGACATACAAAAATGATAACCCGTTCGACAAAACTATTTATTTATGGAGGATGCAAATCACGGTATTTCACCTGATCGATATAATAAATACATAATTGAATTCATCGATAATAACTAATCATTAGTTCTTATTTCAATATTACCTTAGTGATTTCTAACTTAGGCCCTTTCCAAGTTTGAGTTCCCTTTATTTTCATTCACACACTCTTTTTTTTTGTTTCAACAACGTTTGTGATTAGTGATCTATAGTAGAAAAAACTTAATGACAATGGACAACGTTGTGTGAGTATATGGTGGATGAGATTAACGCATTGAGTAACAAAAGACTCACCTGTCAATTCGCGAACGGCCTAATAAAAGCATTTTAGAAGTTTGAATGTATAATCCTACCACTAAAATTTACATTTCCTTTTATAAGAGAGAAGGAAAGAAAATGTCCTATGCTAAGGTTCACAATAACACTGAAAATTTCTTAATAGACGAACGACAAAAACTAATTCAGATACAAAAAGTTGTCAAGACAAAACAACGTCAATGTGCTCATGTAGAGAACACCGATCTTTTAAAAAGGTGTGTAGTGTATCAAGAAAATAACATGTACAAATTACTCTAAAGTATATCTTTCATTACTTTATAAAAACATTTATAAGAAAAATAATTAAATTATGTATAAACAAAAGATAAAAAAATAAAGTACGGTTCTGTTAGAAATATTACAAATAATATTGTTCGGAAAAATGTAAAGACAATAAGTAAAGAATTTAAAATACTAAACCGAAAACAAAGAAGTTGGATGGAAACAAGTTGAGGCCCGTTGGACGGTTTCTTTTAAGTTTTTTATCGCCTTTTACAAGTGTTGGATTATGTGAGCTAAAACCTCCCACGATACAACAACTTCAAGGCAAGGTTAACACCACGCGACTTGACTTCAACGAACTAGAACAATAGTGCCGAACTTCCACCGGACTACAAAGAAAAACCAATTTCGGAGTGGGAGAGAGAGGGGAGTTTGAGAGAGCAATGCTATGTCTCAAATGTGTTTTTCGGTGTGTTTAAAATGAGAAGGAGAGACTCCTTATATAGGCGAGCTAAGTAAAAGTTACACATAAACCATCAACTCGGCCAATGAAGACCATTTACTCCGGCAACATCAATGCTTATAACCGATTTGCCTTAATGCTCCATAACCGGGGCATCACTTAATGCTACCTAACTCGGCCCTAACGCTCATGAATCCGGCCACCCAAGGTCACATGACCGTGTGTGTATGTTGGACGAGTAAGATTTTATTCCCAAAATAACGCACAAGTTATTTGAGGGATTAAAACTTATTTGAAGTGATTTTAGTACTAAAAAGATAAGGTTGGGCCCGGAAATCCCCAAGGCCCAAGAAGAGCCCAAATTGCCAAGATCCAAGATCCAAGACCCAAGGTCCGAGCCCGCGTGCGTGTGTGTGTGCGCGCGCAAGGGGTTAGAGATAACCCACCCACACTCTCCCCCCTTACACTTAGATGTCACTTTAAGGAGGGGAATCACTTATAAATCCTTCACTAACATACACTCCCAACCTACGTGAGACTCTTTTTATTATACAACCTCTCACTTCTCTTAACACATATCATATGTGATTTTTAGCATTCTTAGAGAATCAATTCTCATTCATTATAAACATGATTTTCGTAAATATATACTCAATCTTATACCCGTCGCAACAAGGAATAAGAATATGGAAAAATTATCCAATTCCGAAGAGTGGACCCCACTCAAATATTTAGCCGAAAAGCATTAATACACTAGGTAAAATACTCTTTTATCATATTATTCCAACAATCCTCCACATGAATGAAATTGTATACGAAAATTATAAAGACACGACACGACTTACGGTGGTGAAAGTTTTGTGGTCAACACCAGTCTATGATATGTAGGTAAACCTTTGAACCTTCCCTCGGAAAGATGTGTTATCTTTACTGACTACTCAGTAGACACGATGTCCTTGAACTGTTAGTCATTTTGTAGAAACGAGAAACATATCCCCCACTAATATCTTCCTGACATAGGTTCAGTTCTCATGGTTATGTTCATTTTGGCCATGAACATTCGCCTAGTTCTGTAAGAGTTTCTAAAAAATTAATCCCTATTAACTCTCTTTTGGAGCGGCCCCACTTCTCTCTTACATAGGTGATTCTTCAATCAAGAATAATCCCGCATTATTCATTCGGATTTCCAACAATCTAGTTTATTAGAATCATTAAAAGTTATAAGTTTAACCTCGTATGAGAATCATTGTATAATAAGAATAGGAGCAGGGGTTTCCCCCACAGTGATCTCACTTAGCCATTGACAATTAAGTTGTCCCATTGAACCAAGATCTCGGGATCTCCGGTCATCATGGTTGGGTTTCCTTTGCCTTAGCTTTATTAGCCATGGGCTATAGTCCCATTCCTTTCGATGTCTTCTCTACTAGGTCCCTATTTCACCCTTTGGTTAACGGATCCGCTATTTTCTCTTTGGACCTCACATAGTCAATACTTATGACTCCAGACGAGAGAATTTGTCTAATGTTATTAAGTCGTCGACGAATATGTATAGATTTACCATTATACATCACACTGTGTGCTCTACCAATAGCAGATTGGTTATCACAATATACACATATTGCTGGCACATGTGTATTCCAGTTAGGAATTGTTGGAATAGGTTTAGGGATAAGAAAAATTTATCATTAATCATATTAGTGGTAGAATATAAAAATTTCTTATACTAGTAAAACAATTTTTACTAACCTAGATAAAATGCATATACATGTAATAAATTAAAAACATTATTTAATCTACTTGAATACTAACCTTTCTTGTGCCTTCAAACATGAAGCGTCTTGGGAAAGGTTGATCTTCTCTTCTAACTTGATTCCTTCAAACCTAAACGAGAACTTGAGAAACCTAAGGTTTCTATTACAAAAGTCTATAGAGGTTTAGAGGGATTTGTGTGTGGGCACAATTAAAACAATATGAACCAAGAACAATTCTTGGATCATAAGCTAATTCTCTAGATCAAGTATGGATCTAGGTGCAAAATAAAAAGGAGTGTTTTCTAGAGAGAGAAAGAGAGAGAGGGTCGGCCAAGAGCAAGAGAGAACAAGGCAAAAGCTTAAACTTTCACATCTCTATGTGAGACTCTATTTATAGGAGAAGGAAAAATCTATAAAGGTAAATTATTCATTCATGAAAGAATAATGTATTCATGACACAATATTTGATTTTCCCTTCCCCTTTCTCTCTTAGGATGGCCGGCCATACACCTCAAGCAACGAGGAAAATTTGTTTCCTCACTTAGTTTATTTATTTCCTTACTTAGCTTATTTATTTCCTTTTCAAGGAAATTCATTTCCCTTTTCCTTTTGGGTAATTATCCTTATAATTAAAGGGAAATAAAACTCTCTTCTTTTATGCATGTTGGCCGAATTCTAGCTAGGGAAGGGGCATTTAGATGCTTCCTTATTTCTTTTAAGACAATTCTTAAAATACCCATTGTAGAATTATAATTGCACAAATAAAAAAATTAATTTCATAATGCCTTAAACGATTTTTCGACTTTAGGAAATAATTTATATTTTTATCATATGAAAATATTCAAAATCTTATTTTGACATTCACATCATTTTATGTCCATGTTGACAAAAATACCCTTTAGACATTTTTCGAGAAAAAGTCTAGTTCAACACTTGAACTTATTTTGACTTAACTTCTAGTTTAACAATCCTACTGTAATGAAATGTAATAGTGACCTTATGGATCCAAATGAACAAAGCTTGAGCTTCTATACTCGGACTCAAAAGTTCACAAACCTTTTCCGAGTATTAGCTTAATGTCAACTGATTCCACTAAAAAGTTGACACTGAGAATCTTTCGGTTCAAATGAATTTATTTTCTACTCAAATTCAACTTAATTATATTGAGCGGATCCATTGAATGTTATCTATGTTTACCTTTTGTGAATATCATCAACTAGTTGAGATTTATAAAATTAACATTTTACTCTTCTAGTTATTATTTCCTCAACTCCTTTAGTACTTGTGAATAAGTTAGAAACAATGTATTGATGAGGAGCTAACATGTCACATTGTTTCATCCAAATAAAGTCGCTACTTAAATTTGGACACTGCGCAGTTCATTTATTCACAATACAAGTAATAAAGCATGAGGTGATATATATTGCATCTCAGCAATCTTGTACATGAATTCCATATCTATGAGAACTTCACAAAGTTGGTTCATAACATCTTCATAACTTAATATCTCACCAACAGGCCTTGTCTAGATCACGTAATGGATCTAAAATTTGACTTTATCAAATGAGAGTATTAATGCTATGAAATGACATGTTTCATTTCAGGATTTAGGTAAGCATGATGCAATTCATACATAGTGACCTTGAGATAGAAGATGTTAAATGGTTTGTTCTTCTATTGTCTCAAAAGTTGCACTGGTCAATTCAGTATCTTCGAAAGATACACTGGAAGAACTATAGAGTTCCTAACTCTTATGCCTCGTAACCAGACATCATAGATTCTTCCAACAATCAAAATGAGATCAATAGTCCGTTGATCTTTAGATTGCAAATATATCGTTTTAGTCAAACCATGAAGAGTTTGTTCACGCAAATCTACATTTGTCTCTTCATACATTGTTAGGTTTGATTAATGATTATAAGACTATTGGATATCATAAATCTTCAATCAAAATAAAAATGAATGAATGAACGTTTCAACTTTTATTAATTTAATCAGCAAATTAGAATAAGGACTTTATAAATATTTATATATTACATTAATATGTAAATAAACAATCTTCTTGTGGGCATCTCTGCTAACAAGAATATCTTCCACGAAATTTCTATGCCATTCAGCTTCTTTGCCACATTTATCCAATGCAACGAACTCAGATTCCATCGTGAATCTAGTTATCACTGTTTGTTTGGATGATTTCCAAGATATTTTTGCACCTCCCAGAGTGAATACATATCCAATAGTGGCTTTAGAATCTTGAATATCAGATATCCAACTTGCATTAGTGTAACTTTTAATTTCCTCGGCATATCGCATACAGTTTAATCCATAATCACGACTGAATCGTAAATACCGCAGTACTCACGATTGCTTTCCAGTGTTCAGCACTTGGATTACTCGTATATCGAGCTAATCTACTAACACTGTAGGCCAAGTCAGATCTCGTAGAACTCATCAAGTACATGAGACTTCCAATCACTCTAGCGTACTCAATTTGAGATATACCTTCACCTTTATTCTTAGACAAGTATTGACTTTTGTCAATTGGAGTTTTAGAGATTCCAGAATCTTTCTTACCAAACTTGTCTAGAATTTTATCAACATAGTGTGAATGATCTAGGACAATTTCGTTCTCTGTCTGAGTAATCTCAATTCCTAACATTACATCAGGAAGTCCTAGATCTTTCGTATCGAACCTTGAGTTCAAGATATCTTCTGTGGACTGTACCATGTAATCATTGCTTCCGATAATGAGCATATCATCAACGTATAAACATAAAATCACATATCCTTGATTAGTGATCTTTATATATACACATTTATCAGACTCGTTAATTTTAAATCCGTTTGACATCATTATAGTGTCAAATTTCCCGTGCCATTGTTTTGGGGCTTGTATAAAGCCATAAAGCGATTTGACCAATTTTCAAACTTTCCTTTTTTGTCCACTAGCAATACAACCCTCGACCCTCGAGTTGAGCCATGTAAAATCTCTTCCTCGAGATCTCCATTAAGAAAAGCTGATTTTACATCCATTTGATGAATTTCTAAATTCCGCAATGCGGCAATTGCAATTATCAATCTTATGGATGTTATTCTCGTCACAGGAGAATAAGTATCAAAGTAATCCAACCCTTCTTATTGTCTATATCCTTTGATAACAAGTCTTGCCTTGTACTTATCAATAGTACTATCGACTTTCATCTTCCTCGTGAAGATCCACTTTGAACCAAGAGTTTTAGTTCCAGGAGGAAGATCAATCAACTCCCAAGTATGATTTTGTAAGATAGAATCTATTTCACTTCTTATGGCATCTTTCCATAAGTGACCTTCAACGGAGTTTACAGCTTCCTTATATGTTTAAGGTGGAGCCTCAAGCATGTAGGTCAGAAAATCATAACCAAATGATTTTTCTACCCTTGCTAGTTTGCTTCGTATAAGTCCTTCGGATTCTTGAGTTATCTCGTCCTCATCATTTTCTTGAGTTATTTCTTCAATATCCTCAAGAAGTTGATTTGAAGAAGTCGGTTCATCTTTCTTATACTTATAAGGAAGTACATGTTCAAAGAACGAAGCATTTTTAGATTCCATAATTGAATCTTTGTGTATATCGGGGTTTTTCGAATCATACACAATGCATCGATATTCATTACTATGATGTGCATATCCAATGAAGACACAATCTACCATCTTTGGTCCGATCTTCATTTTCTTTGGAAGAGGAGCCATTACCTTTGCTAGGCACCCCCACGTTCGTAAATATTTTAAGGAAGGTCTTTTACCTATAAACATTTCAGATGGAGACTTATCCTCTTTCTTTCGGGGTATCTTGTTTAAAAGAAAATTTGCAGACAAGATAGCCTCCCCCCACATTTCTTTGGGTAACCAAAATGTAGCAACATCGCATTCATCATTTCTTTGAGAGTGCGATTCTTTCATTCGGCAACACAGTTCGATTGAGGAGAATAAGGAGGAGTTACCTCTTGAATAATACCATGTTGTGCATAAAATGCCCAAAATGGTTCAACATATTCACCTCCTCGGTCACTTCAGACCTTTTTAATCTTCTTATTAAGTTGATTCTCAACCTCTAATTGGAAGATGGCAAATTTTCCAATTACCTCATCTTTGCTCTTAATCAGATAAACGTAACAATATTTTGTACAATCGTCAATGAAAGTCACAAAATATTTACTACCTCCTCTTGTTGGCATGAACTTTAAATAACATAAATCGGCGGATTAAGTCAAGAGGTTCATTACTTCTTTCAACACCATGAAATGAAGTTCTTGTTAATTTTGCTTCAACACAAATTTCACATTTATGTTTTGAGTCAATTTTAAACTTTGGTATACAGTCCAAGTTAATTAATTTTCTCAACGTGTCATAATTCACATGACCAAGTCTACCATGCTATAAATTAAATTACTCAATAATATAAGCGGAAGAATCATTCTTATTAATTGCATTGGCCTTAATGGCAATTACATTCATCTTGAACATGTCATTCTTAATATAGACTCTGCCCACATTCATACCATTCTTATATAATACAATCTTTTGAGACTCTTAAACCATCTTAAAACCATGGTTACATAGCACAGTCCCAGAGATAAGATTCTTCCATATGTCAGGCACATAGAGCACGTTAGTGAGCTTCAACTACTTCCCGGATGTCATCTTGAGAAAGACGCTGCCCATCCCCTTCACTTCAAATGTGGCGGAGTTGCTCATGAACAGCTTCTCTCCATTTTCCGTCGCCTCAAAGGTGGAGTAAGAGTTCCTATCCGAGCATATGTAGCGGGTTGCTCCAGAATCCAGCCACCATTCCTTTGGGTTCGAGTCCACCATGTTCACTTCGGAGACCACGGAGACAAGAAGCTCTTCATCGCCTTCAACGACGTTGGCTTCCTTCTTCTTCTTCTTCTTCTTCTTCTTCTTCGGCTTCCTGCAATCGGCAGCCATGTGACCTTCTTTGTCACAATTAAAGCACTTTCCAGCAAACCTCGGCTGGTGCTTCTTTTTCTTGAAAGATCCTCCCTTCGGTCCAAGCTTATGAGTGGGTTTCTTCCCCTTTGAGCTATTGCCATGCTCAATGACGTTGGCCCTCTCGGATTGAGTCTTGAACCTTTTGTCCGAGCCGCGGTTGTCCTCCTCGATCCGGAGACACACAACCAAGTCTTCAAAACTCATCTCCTTTCGCTTGTGATTGAGGCAACTTGGAATGACTCGCTTATGGTCATCCCTTCAAGATGAATCTCGTGGATGATAAGTTGTAGTTCTTGCACTTGACTCACCACGGTCTTCGAATCCACCATTTGATACTCGAGGAAACGGCCCACGATGTACTTCTTTGAGCCTGTGTCCTCAGTTTTGTACTTCCGATCCAATAAATCCCAAAGCTCTTTGGAGGAGCGTTTGGAACTATACACGTTGTACATCGAGTCGTTAAGACTATTCATCACTGAATTCCGACACAAGTAATCGGAATCCATCCATGCACTAAACTCCATTAGCACATTGCGATCGATTTCATCCTCGCGAGGAGTCGGTGGATCTTCCGTCAAGAACCGTGCAAGACCAAGAGTTGTCAAGTAGAACAACATCTTTTGTTGCCAACGTTTGAAGTTCAACCCCATGAACTTCTTGTTGGAAATGACTTAACGATTTAAGTAGATTATTAAACATAACTAATTACGTGCAGAATTAATAATAAAAACGATCTAGCATATTAAACTAATTAATATCTAACAATCTATTGGCATTAAAATCATAAGCATGTTAATTAACAATTTAATTCTAAACATGTTATTTCAATAAAATCAAACACTCCAAACAATCATAACAATTATCATAATTAAGAGTATTTAAGGTTATCGAAACTTACATCATCGAGTTATAAATAACTCGGTCGAGGAATTGGAAACGAGTTCGATGCGAGAATCTTCAAACTTCTCCAATTCCGGGTTTGCAAGAGACTTCCTCGGCTCGTCAACACGGGCAGCGAAGGCGACAATCAGGCGCGTCCTTGGGGCTGGTCCGGGAAGCTGGCAGCAGATGGCGCGTGGTCCTCGGCAGGCTGGGAACGGGCGAGAGCGGCTGGACTCGTCCGACGCAGAAGGCAGCGGCCCTAGGAGACCCCGGAGCGGCTGAGAGGGGCAGGCACCTCTGGGCTCAAGGCGGAGGAATAGCGGGGATGTCGGCAGCGTCCTTTGCAGAGGCGGGCTCGGCAGGACAAAGGCGGCAGGCTGCTGGGACACACAGAGGCGCGGACGGGCGGAATCAGGCGCAGGTTCGCGCGGATGGGCGGAGGCAGATCGCAGGTGAAACTTTGCGACGACACTGAGAGCACTTGGAAGCTCAGATCGGAATGCCGTTTTTTGCGTTGCGTCGGCAACGAACTGACTTAAATGGGTTCGGAAAGAAATCTGAGTTTACAGACTTGACCTAGGGTTTCCTCAAACCCTTTATTTATAGACATTGTTAATGGGCTCTCATGTGGGCTTTTGTTGAATCAATATTCAGCCCAAAACCATGTTTATGGCCGACCCCTATGTCCTACTCGTCTCTCAATTTTATTTCCCAAATTGCCTTGATTTAATTTCCAAATTCGACTTAATTTAGAACTCTCATCTATTTAATAACTTGTTATTAAATTGTTTCATGGTTATCGAATAACATAAAACGAGAAACAATTTATTTTCTAATATTGTTATTATGAATTCTCAAAAAAATTATTATCACAATAATAAAGTTCTTTAATTCACAAAATCAATAATTAATGAATAACACATTATTCATTAATTCGCTTGGAAAATAAATTTCTCTATACAAATCAAAATTTGTGTTTTATGAGTAAATCAATTTATTGCGTTCAATTAATCTCTTCTAAATTTGTATCATTGAGACCTTATGGACCCACATGAACGAAGCTTGAGAATAAAGCACGGACTCAATAATTCACAAATTATTTCCGGCTTATAATTCTTAATAATGGTCGACTCCACTAAAGGATCAATACTGAAAATCTCTAAGTTCATGCACGCATATTTTTCCGTTTGAAGTCACAGAACTTTTCTGTACTCGATCCACGGTGTAATTTACCAAAATACCCTTCGTGTGTATCAGTAAGTCCGGGGAATGTAAAATTACCGTTTTACCCCTGGAGTTATTATTTCACTAACTTGTTTGTTTCTTGTGAATGAGAAAAAACATAAAGTGAGACATCAATACGTGTCACATGTTTTAATCAAGGAATCTCGTATTCAATGATTATCTGGCCAGATTAATTCATTCACTATCTCGTAACAAAGCATAGTGTGATACAATGACTTTCATTATGTGTACACGAATTCCATATATGTGAATCACATAATCCAACACTACAACATTATGTCACCAACCGTCGGGTTAGACGCATCCATTACACGGCCATCGCCCATTGACAAATCAAATGACATAAAGTGTAGCATCGATTATGCACTCACCTCAGGATTAAGGTAGTTATCGAAGTACCCCTCGTATGTGATCTTGGAGCTTCTAGATTAAACTGTTTTATATCGAGCTTCCATAGAATCACTAGGTCTTGTTCAATATCTTCTATAAGATATCAAGAATGAAATCATAGAGTCACAACTTCTATAAGATAAGATATCATGATTCATTCAAACAATCGTTACTTAGACTCGAATGCTCATTCGGTTTTAAGATTGCGAACAAATGGTTTAAACTAGTCACAAGGGGTTATCATGTCAAATCTGTATTTAACACCCTTTTCGTTGATGACAGTTTCAGAGCGTAGCATACATACATAAACACAAACTATAGGAAAAGAATGCTTATTTATTAATATTAATGTTTCAGCAAAATATTACAAATAATAAATAAAATGTCTAATATTCTCCTTTGTGGGCACTAATCCCAACACTTCTCTGGTCTTTCCGGCCGGTATGACGGTGGACACTCGTGCCGCAGAATCGCTCAGACCGTTGATGGCCATAGAGGCCATTGGTTGGATTAGACCCGCAGGTCTGTTCCCGGCCGTAGCCGCCATCGAGTTTTGACCCAAGGTCACTTGAATTTGACCGATCATGGTCGTGGTATTTACCGCGGTGAGGTTGTCGGTGGTACTCCCATCGGTATTCACATTTGTCGTCTCATTGATGTTCGACATTTTTCTCTACAAAAGAGATCAGGTCTATTAGAATTTGATTATAACCAAATCCGGAAAAGTAAGTACATTTCCTCGCAAACTGTCTATATATAAAAAGCTTCAACATTGTTATCAATATTACAAATAAATATTGTTCTGAATAGGTAAAGACAATAAGCAAAGAATTTAAATCACTAAACCGGAAACAAGGAAATTGGATGGAAACAAGTTGACCGTTGGACGGTTTCCTTGAAGCTTTTTATCGCCCTCCACAGGTGCTGGATTGCGTGAGCGAAAGCCTCCCAGGATACAAATTCAAGGCAAGCTTATCACTACTCGGCTTGACTTCAACGAACTAGAAAAATAGTGCCGAACTTCCACCGGATTACAAAGAAAAACAATTTTGGAGTTAGAGAGAGATGATAGTTTGAGAGAGCAATGCTATGTCTCAAATGTGTTTTTCGGTGTGTTTAGAATGAGAAGGAGAGGCTCCTTTTATAGGCGATCTAAGTGAAGGTTACACACAAACCATCAACTCAGGCAATGAAGAACATTTACTCCGGCAACATCAATGCTTAAAACCGATTTGTCTTAATGCTCCATAAGTGGGCAACCCTTAATGCTACCTAACTATGCCCTAATACTCATTACTCCGGCCACCCAAAGGTCACATGACCGTTTGTGTATGTTGGACGAGTAAGGTTTTATTCCCAAAATAACGCACAAGTTATTTGAGGAATTAAAACTTATTGCCGAGGTCCGAGGCCCGAGCCCAAGGCCGGACCGGCGCGGCGGCGCGCGTGAGGGGATAGAGCTAACCTACCCACACTCTTCCCCATTACACTTAGATGTCACTTTAAGGAGGGGAATCAGTTATAAACCCTTCACCAACACACACTCCCAACCTATGTGGAACTCTTTTTATTACACAATCTCTCACTTCTCTAAACATATATCATATGTGATTTTTAGCTTTTTTAGAGCATCAATTTCTCATTTATTATAAACATAATTTTGGTAAATAAATACTCAATTTAATACCCGTCGCAACGAGAAATAAGAATATGGAAAAATTATACAATTCCGATGAGTGGACCCCACTCAAATATTTAGCCAAAAATCATTTTACAATTCCTCTCCTCATTCTCTCTCTACAACTTTTCTCACTTCATATGCTAATACAAAATGAGTTTTACTTTAATTACTTAGTAAGTTTTATAACAAATGGAACTTTTACTCATACGAAGAGAGAAAAAATAAAAATTATATTTTATATTGGAATTAAAAATAAAAATGGAACATTTAAAAAGACACTAGACATAGTCTCAATGAAAATGAACAACTTCCAAATCGCACTGGAACTTAGGAACTTCGTAAATATCAAGAAAGAGAGAGAACCGTGAGGAGTGCAAATGAGAGGAGCTTCTAGATGCTTCATTTTCTTTTAAGAGAATTTTTAAAATGTCCATTGTAGAATCAATATTGCACTAATAATGAAATTAATTTCATAATGCCTCAAATGACTATCGACTATAGAAAATAATTCATACTTTCATCATATGAAAATATTCAAAATTTTATTTTCACATTCACATCATTTTATGTCCATGTGGACAAAAATACCATTTAGACTATTTTTATAAAATACGTTTTGTTCAACGATTGAACTTATTTTGACTTAACTTCTAATTTAACAAACTCTACTCTAATGACTTGTGATAGTGACCTCATGGACCCAAATGAAAAAAGCTTTAACTAGGACTCTAGAACTCAAAGTTCACAAATTTTTCCAAGTCTAGTTTAATGTCAACTGACTCCACTAAAGAAATGACACTGAAAATCTCTCGGTTCAAATGAAAATATTTTCTACTAAAAAATTTACTTAATTTTGATGAGTGGATCCATTGAATATTTCGAATGATTACTCGTCATATATATCAACTAGATGGAATTTGCAAAATTCTCATTTTACCCTTCTAGTTGTTATTTCCTCAACTCCTTTAATACTCGTGAATAAGTTAGAAAATATGTATTGACGAAAAGCTAACAAGTCACAACGTTTCATCTAAAAGAATCCTTTATTCTATTTGGACACCGGTCGGTACATTTATTCAATTCAAGTAATAAAACATGAGGTGATATACATTGCATTTCAACAATCTTGTACATGAATTCCATATCTCTGAGAACTTCACAAAGTATACTCATGTCAACTTCATAACCCAATACATCACTTATAAAGCGCATCTAGTTCACATGGCTTGGATCTAGAGTTTAACTTTCTCAATGAATATATTAAAGTTATGAAATGATATGTCTCATTTCAGGATTAAGGTCAGCACGATGTAATTCATACATAGTGATATTGAAACGTAAGAGGTTAAATGGTTTGTTTTCACATTATCTATAAAGGTGCACTACTCAATTCAGTATCAAAAGATACACATGAAGAACTATAGAGTTCTCAACTCTCTATGTCTCGTAACCAGACATCGTAGATTCTTCCTACAATCATACTAGGATCAATAGTTCGTTGATCTTTAGAATGTGAATATTTTGTTTTAACTTTTATTAATTTAGTCAACAAATTACAATAACGACTTATGAGAGATATATATTACATCGATATGCAAATAAATAATCTTCTTGTGGGAATTTCTGCTAATAAAGAGAGTGTTCCAATAATCTGAGTTGTATTCTTCTTATTTTTATTATGAGAGAGAGCCTATATTCTTACTAAATGAAAAATAATAAATTATATTTAACATTAAAACTATAAACAACATTGGAATGACACAAAACATGAGAAGAAACAACTCCAAAGGCGCATTTGGACTCTAAAAATTAGTAAATATCCAAGAATAGAGAGAGTCTCGAGGAGGAAGACATATGACTAATTTGGGGAGATGATGTAACAAGATGAGAATGACGAGCTGGAGAGTTGAAGGATGACGAGTTGAGAGCTGAGGAATGACGACCAGAGATAACGAGCTGAGCGATGATGTCCAGGGATGACGAATGAGAGCTAAACGCCAACAAATATATTTTTTTTCAAGCATTTGTTGCAAGTGACTAATTTTAATTACCTTTTTTAAGCTTTAATACAAATTTTATTTTATTAAGCCGAAGTTATTTATTAACTTTTTTAACTAATTAAATAATTTTATAATATTCAATTAAGTAAGGTGTAATGATAGGTTTCCTGATAAAATAAAATATAAGTTATTCTATAAATTTTTTTTGTTTTCTACTACTAGTCGAATATATATATATATATATATATATATATATAGGTAATTTCCTGCTATAGTGCTAGGTTTCGTGCAAAAAAGGAGGGTAGTTTAATTCATCAATTTTTTCTTACTTTGAAAACAGATAATGGCGATGTATCAATGAACGAAGGTGGGCAGTTCAGGTGATGCGTGGCAATAATCTTTTAGAGCATGTGCCCTGTTTTTCTGTTTATATTATTAAGTAGTTACTTATCTAAAAAGGCATGGGAGGTGAGACATACATGATTAATAGGTTTTGTAGAAAAATGTAATCAGTTTAGAACTACTTTTTCTTTTTCCCCTTTTAAATAGAACTACTTTTTTTCTTTTTCCCCTTTTAAAAGTAGTTTAGAGTTTTATCCTAAAAAAGAAGTTTAGAACTACTTTATTAGTCTTGATAAGGTTCTTCATTCAAGGCAATAATAATTATGGTTAATGTAGTATATAATCGTGTAGAGATTTAGTATTTAGTTTGTCCAGCGTTTGGTAAATTTTTTATAAATGTTCAAATTTTTACTTAATAAAATTTTCGTTCCAAAAATACTCCAAAATTTTGAAATCTCTCCGAAAAATAAAATGAAATTTGAAATCGAAATTCGGTTTATTAAATGCTAAGTGGCCCGCCGGGCAAAAAAGTGGCCGCACGGCGAAGAAAAGGTCCCGGCCGGCACCAAGTTGGGCGATCAAATCTGAGAAATAAGAGAGATAAATATCTTTTTCATCACACGTTTCTTCTTCTCTAACATTTTTACAGACATTCTTCACCGATTTACATACTCTTTTTTGCGATTTACAAACCTTTTTTTATCCTCAACGATGCCATGAAAGACGGTGAGAAGCACTCCCGGCCCTCATCTCTCTCCGCAGCCGATTCCAATCCCCTCCTCGCGCTACCGCAGCCGCTACCCGACATATCATATCTCGACCCTCCTTCGTACGCTGACGTAGTCATCTCCCCCTTCGATTCCTCCGCCGCTAATCTTAACGGCTCCGAAAGCCCGGGCCGAGTCTCCTCCGCGAGATCCATCGTCGCGGAGAGAGCTTCTAGATATTATCGTCTTCAGTTGGGCAGAGACTGATTAGGATTATGGTGTCGAGTCCGCACACCCGATGACAACGCTCTCGAGAAGCTCTCCGTCGCGGGACTTACGTCACGTACCTGATCACCTCAAGAACGGCTCTCCCGAAATTCGGCGGCGACGGAGAGTTTGGAGTCCGGCGACGGTTCGAGACGTGGCGACGCTGGCGGACAGGCTGGCAGAATCGTGTGTTGTAAATCGATTACGGGACGTGTTTTCTTTCTTCTTTGTTTTCTTTTTTACTTTCTAAATCGTGTTTTCTTAATTACTAAACAATTACGTTCTTATTCTTCTTCTTTGTGTTTTAAATCAAAATCGTGTTTTTTATCAGTGTAAAATTCAATTTACGTTGTAAAACACATCTCAATTTACGTTGGTCCAATTCTATTTTAGTGTAAATTGGATTCAATTCACAAACATTATCAATGTAAAATTCAATTTACGTGGTAAAGCGCATCTTAATTAACGTTGATACAATTCCTTTTCGGTGTAAATAGAGAAAATGAAAAAAAAATTAAACATCTAGATCAGTTACGAAAATGATTAAAATTTAACAGATATGAAATGTTTTCAGAAATAAATTGATATGAAACTGTAAAAATAATTAAAATAGACCAAAAAAAGAATGAAATAAAGTAATAATCTTGAATTTAATGAGTTAAATAACTACCCAACATTATAGGATCTTATTAACATAATTAACTGCTGGATAATTGCTAAAAAAATTGCCGGATATGAAATAATTAACGAAAAGTATTCAAATTTTGTGGAAATTTAAAACTTCAAATATTTCGAAAGTTGAAGGGTATAAAAGCAACTTAAATGCATAAATTAAAGTGTCACGTAACCGTTTTGGATATTTACAAAAATTTTACGAAACGTTAAATAAAACCAAAACACGTTTGCAAGGGTTATTATGTCTTGTTATAAATAGGACACGTGGTGAGTGTAAGCGAGATATCGGGTTTAAAGAAGTCTAAGTTGTAAGTTCATTTATTCAGCTAATATAGTTAAGTATTTAGTCTACCATTGATTTTGTTTACACCGAGATACTTATCTTTATGAGCTGGACTGCGTTGTAATTGCACCAAATAGGATTACTAATAATATCGTATTAGTTCTTGCGATTACGATTGTAAATCTAATCAACAAATCCATATCTGAAATGTTATTTTTAGCTCTAACTTTTTTGTGTGACGAGTGGAAAGGATAAGAACGGTGACAACTAGTTTTTTAATAGCTTTTACAATTAGTTTAGCTTTCTTCTTTGTAGTGTTAATTAGATAGTTTATTGATACTGTTTCATTGATGTGCGGTTAATTTAGTTCTAGGCTTCTAGCCAAACAGAGGTAGTTTAGAGTTACTAGCTCTTCGTATCAAACGTCTAAGATAAAGTAATAGAGTGTCTTGCAATCTCACTTTTAAAATGGTAAAAAGAAAAAAAAAAAATTGTGCTAACTAGGATGATCTAGTGGTAATGCACACCCCCTCCAAATAGGAGGACGTGAGTTCAATCCCCACCGCAAGCAAAGCTTGCCTTCAAAAAAAGAAAATGGTAAAAAAATTGAAAAATGCGACATAAATACATTATACGGCAGCGCTATTAAAGCAAACGCTATGTTGATACTTATTACTACTCTTTCAAATGTTGTGAAATTGCGTATACGATCATCTCCAATCGTCTACACCATTTTTACACCATTTTACACTACACGTAACATCTAACATTATTTTTCTCAAACTCCAAATGTCAATGTTGCGTTTGAAAATAATTTTAAAATACAAAATATATATTATGTAAGGGTAAGTATGATACGATTTTTATAAATTAGTGTTAATATATAAATCATAAGTTTTTATAGGGACTAAAAGAATATTATAGTGCAGTGAATAATAACTCGCTATTTTGTTGCAATTTTTTTTTCAAATAGTGTTCAACACTATAATAGCGTTGGTTATAGTGTTCGGTTGGAGTTCACCCCTACACCATTTGATTGTTTTAGTGTTCGGGTGGAGATTGTATAAGTGGCGACGAAATTGCGATAAATGAAGTATGGCGTCATTTTCGTGACTTTTTTTCGTTTCGCCAAAATATGTCGTCGGAATTGCGCCGAAGTTGCGTCAGTGCGGAAGAAAAATAAAGCTTGAAAATTAGAATGAGAGGGAGAGAAAATAGAGATAGAAGTGTAAATTATTACGAATTTGTTTATAAACCCATTAACATTGTGGATTTTCAGGTTTTAGACTTATTTTAATATACACTTTAAGCCCATCTATATGATATTCATCTAAGATATTTATTAAAATCAATCAAAATATTTTATTTTTTAAAATAATCAAATTATTTTTATTACGATAGTATTTTTATATTTATATTTCACAACACTATTTTCGTCGCAATTTTTATAATTTAACGCAATTTTCGTCGGTCAACGCAATTTCTTTTGCAATTTTATTTTTAAATTTCCATATTATTTTCGTCGCAATTTTCATCGGCCACCGCAATTTTTGAATTTTCGAGTCATCGACACGTTATCGGAACGCACAATTTTTTTCCTTACTTATTACCATCCGTATGACAAGAAAAATTTCATTTTCTAAACCCAAAGTATAGAAAATATTTTGATTAGACCTATATTTTTAAAAATATCTAAACATGAATTTTACCTTGAAAATCGGACCAAACTACCCTTATACTAAAATAAATTATATAGCATCGTATCTCATTATATTCTATCGTACAAAAAGTTGTCGGATCTTATCATATATCATCGTATAAGATCGTATCTCATCGTATAAAATCGTATAAATATTAAAAAATTTGAATATAAAAATATTTTTGTCCGATTTTGGGTTGAAGTACATTTTTTATATATTTTAGAAAAATGGTTCTAATTAAATGTTATCTAAAATTTTTGGGTTTAGAAAATGAAGTTTCTATATGAAATTATAATTCAATCCTTACAACAAGTCCACGTATTAATCATCTAGGAATATAATAGTTTTATTTTTCAATATATTGAAGTGTATGTAGACTTTTGATGATATCAGGAACTGTAAACGAAAATACATCAGAAAGCAAATAATACCCAGAAGCGTGTTTGACTGATAGAAATAAGCTTCAATACAGGCACGTATAGGTCACGTGCCAAGCACGTGGACTCAGTATCAATATAAACAGATTTTATAGGTTTGGACTTTCGAGAATAAAGCAAGTAAGCCAATGACAACAGAAATATGTAATATCTGTGTACAATGAACTTTTGATAAATTCTACATTCTTCTAGTAGCCGAAACAGAATTTTCTAGAGCGCGTGTTGTTGTCTTTCTCCGAAAATTCCTGAGAGAATCGCCGACTTGTACTTGTATCTATAAATAAAAACCAATCGCTTAAACCGAACAAATAACAAACGCGATCAAAGAATCGACCGAGAAGAAGAGATCAAATCAACAATCCGAAAGCAGTGATAAGCGCTAGAGAAGAGGAGAGAAGAGATGTGTATCGTGTTCATGTGCGACGAGGAGGAGAGAGTGGTGGCGAGGCAATCGGCGCCGGGAGCGTGTCCGTACTGCGGAGGAGCGATTCAGGCGATGGACGTCGAGAGCCAATGGAGGTTCTGCTTTCTTCCTCTTTACTGGAAGACCAAGCGCAAGTTTCATTGCTCCTTCTGTAACAGACCCTTGGTTGTCAAGTACTAGTCTCACTTCCGTTTTTCCCAATACCTAATTCATTCTGTACATAGATATGTATACGGTTGTGACTTAAAGATCTTGTGTATTTAGTTTTTACAGTTTGAGATCGAAAGTTTATAAAATAACGAACGATGTTTTGCTGTGTATGATTTGATTTGATTTGATTTCTTCCAACTTGGAGTTTCTGGAGAGATATTAACTGTGAAAACACAATCAATCAGACTGTGTAGCATCAATTACTAGAGATCTCTTATTCTCTTAATAATAAGAGTAAGAGGACAGCAATGAGGATTTAACTTTGATCGACTAGTAAAACTAAATACATAAATCATAGCTATACCGATCAAACAATCCTAGCAAGTAATAAACAAGTTAAAAACCCATATCCGTCTTTGTAAGCAGCCATTGATTGACGCGTTCTTTGTAAATCTTATGCGAACTTTGCATTTGGGCGAAAGTGTATTAGATGGAGAAATGAAGGAGAGGAGATTGGTGATTTTACTTGCAGAGCTTCAACTTCTTGAAGTAAGAAGAGACAACGGACTTAGGGTAAGGCTTGGTGGCGATACACGTCGGAATATTCTCCGGCTGTTCTATCCACACCTTGTGCTCCACTCCGCCGCCTTTCAGCTTCTCCGAAAGGTTCAACATTTGGGTCTCTCCTTTCACCTCCAACGTCACCTGATTCCACAAAACCAACAAAGCCATTCTTCCCAAATTCAAAATCCGAAACAGTTCATCACACAACTTAACTCAAGATAACAAATGTCCCCGTGAAATGAAAAAGGGTCCTTAAAACAATTAAAGATTGGAGATGTTGAAATATTGACCTTGTGCATAGAGTCGATGTTTTCGGGGCTGCAATAGAGGAGAGTGAGGGGGTCTTCTCTGTGGGCCCACACGGCGGCGACGGAGGCGTGACAGCCCTGCGTGACGACGCTTCCGAGCGGCCACTCGTCGATCAGATCTCGCCGCAGCACGACGTACTGCACCACTGGCTCCGAGCTCTCCTCCGCGCCGGATTGACTCATCGCCACCGCGCCGAGTCGCCGAGTCGAGAGGATCGAGTTGGGAAGATGGAGTTTAGTCGGGTGAGAGTGAGAGAGCAGTGACCGGATGCCAAATGGGGCGGCCATTGATTCTTGTTTTATATATCGTATGCTTTTTATTTTTTGAAAACTATAAATCGTATGCACCCTTCATTTTGTGTTATTTCCCCTTTTATTTTCTAAATTCCCTTTCTTCATTTCTTTTTCTAAATTCCCAATCTTAAGGTTGTTTATCTATAAGTACATATGTTTGAGACATTAAGCGCAGGAAGCACATAATAGACATATTTTCTTTCAAAAAATTAAGCAAGTATAAAACACCTTGAAGTTCGACCACTCGAATCTAAAATCAATGTTGTCTTTGACTCAATCAGTAGCAACAATCCTCCCGGGCCATGTTTTTTTTTTGTTGAACGAACGTGGTCTCCACCTCCCTAACATTTTCGGAGGTAATAAGGGGAGAGGAGGAGGCCGGATGAGAGATTTCATTTATAACATCTAGAGTACAGAGATCCGCACACGAAGCGAAGCATCCAAAAAAAACAAGATCGATGTCCAAAAAGCTAGACTCCCATGGACAAAGGGACTGCCCTACTGAATTACCATTACGACTAATTCAAGTAAGGTAAGAGAATGATCGGTGTGAGCTTTCAAAAGGGTGCAAGACCACCGGTGCAGAGGCTGCCCATGAATCGCCTTCAATGATAACCTTAGTGTGGTTGTGAAACTTCGCAAGAGGCCTCCAAGAAGGACGCCTTTAGCTTCGGCTTCCTCCAGAGAACTTGCCACGATTGTGCCAACCCACATCCATTGAGGTTGACCGTCGCTGTTCCTCGCCACCACTCTCACTGATGCACTGGCATGATTGAAAGAGGCGTCGATGTTGATTTTGATGCAGTCTCCCAGCGGCTTCGACCAGACCTCCACAAAGAAGGAAGCATCAGCAGAAGTGGTCGAAAGATTCAAAGTGTTGAGATATTCTAAAGTTTTATAACAAACTTTTCGCAGTGAGGAATGGGTGTTTTGGAATTTTGTTTTCAAAATGGATATACTTATGTTGTACCAGATATCTTTAAGAATCACCCAAGCGTTAATTATGAATTCATTGTTACTGTGTCTCTACAAATTGAAATTAGTATAAGAGGCAAAAATGTCAGAGACAATATCACTACTAGAGGAATCTATATTCCAATCACCGAGCCCAATCGCATATAAGAAAAGTGTGTGCAATCGTTTTAGGCTCTTTTCCACAAATGTCGCGATTGTTGGTGGAAGTGATACTCCGATGATGAATAAGAGTCTTCACTTGGAAACAGTTAGTCGCTAATTTTCAGAAAAAAGTACGACCTCTCTCATTCAAAGCTAACTTCCATATGAGGTTCCAAAACGGGTTGTGGATATCTTTGATTCATGAGAGGGAACAAAATGCTGATTTTACACAGAAGGATCCGTTGGGATTGTTTTTCCACATTAAGGTGTCGGAGGTTGAGCCTTTATTCATTGTAGTGTTAAAGATAAGGGAAACCCATTCAATCCTGCACAGACTTTGAATTTTTGAGACGTCCAAGGACTGTGAACCTTCGGCTATGATTTGACTCACATGGATATCTGGAGGGTTATGAGGAATAGGAAGGGGACGGACAGGGGTATCGCAAAGCCCATTATTTTTGAAAATTCTCTCCTGTTTCCCATCTCCGATGAGTAAGCAAGAGTTGGACATGATGAAATCTTTGGTAGAGATAATATCTTTTCAAACTTTGGAATGGTGAAGTTTTGCTTTCGAGTTAAAATAATTTGGAGAGCTCATATATTTGTTTCTCAGGAGATAAACTCATAATCTGTTTTCCTGCTTCGCGACTTGCCTACCTAATTTATAGAGCAAGGTAGTGTTAATATCATCAAACTTTATGAAACCGAGCCCACCCCATGCTTTAGGCTTGCAAAGATTATTCCACCCGACCGAAGCAAGAAATCTATTATAACCCGAGGCACCCTTCCACTGAAATCTACAACACATTTTATCAAGGGAACTACAAAATGATTTTTGAAATTTATAAGAGTATATAGGGATGTTTCGTATTATTATTTCACTAGTGTAGTTCTACCCATTTTGGAGATTGTGCGAGCCATCCAGCCCTCTAGCCTATTCGACATTTTGGTTTAAAAGAACTTGAAGTTTTCACTAATTGTTTCTCCCGGGCCGTGTTGATTGCAATGATTTTTGGTATTTTTTTGAATAAAACTCTCATTATGCAAGAATATTGTGTCATCGAGTAATAAGTATGGTCTATTATGAATTCTAAACTGAACATTAATATGAGCATTTAATTTAGTTATGCCTTGGAGGACCGCATACTGGGGGAAATCATCATAGTAAAACAAAGGTAAGCGAGACTATCACAACTCTTGTATGATCACGAACAATACAATTCATGGTGAATCATCCACGGTCGTGAGACATCGCTGCGTCAACAATAATCGAAATGGTATTGTCCCTCGGGGGATCCATCTAAGGGTTATTGTTTTTCCCTCACTCGTTTAAACCTCTAATGCGTTGGTAGTTCTGAACTATTCAAGGACACTTGTGGTCCATTGGACAAGCTATAACTGGTTCAAACTCGCCTCTCGGGATGAAATTATTGATGTGGTTTCATAACTCCCAAATAATAGTAACATAAAATTTGAAATCACTAACCTCAAGAACGTCGATCGCTCTAGAATGATATTGAATGTGTCGCGGTCTCTAAAAGCCAAAATGAACTTACAGATACTCGATCATTCTCAAACCTTCATGACCTAGTTACAGCCCTACAATGTGTGAAACACAGTCTCCCTCTCCCCTAGCACAAATGGCATAAATCCTCCGAAATAACCTGCCTCGACACCAACACCACTCTAGTAGAGACCCGACCCTTGAAAACTTCTCAACATAAAAGTTTGACCTTGGTAGGTACCTTCAGCAGCCTGAACTTTTTCCATCATACATCCATTATTGACGTATACGACGAGCTAGCCTCCGATAAAAAAGACATTCCTACCATGTATCCACTTCAAGGAGGGTCAACCAAAGTCGCGGACCTCTCTCTAGAGAACCACTTGTCCCTCGTGACAAAGATCGACTCTCTATCTCTAGTCTTTCATCTCAACTCAGCTAAAATAAGTATACAATCCTTGAGGAGAACTTATAATGTCACCATCCCAAAAATTAACTATGTCTATACATTCTCCTTATTAGATCCTCGAGTTGTCAAAGAAGTCTCCAAACATTCTTCACGACCAGAGCCTGGTTAAACATTTCCATCTCTGAATCTCATCCCACCCTCTTACTTATGCCTCATGAAAACATCCCAAGCTACGCAATTGATCTTCCTAGTTCCCGTGCCTCCTCCCCACCAAAACTCGTAATCGCTAAACGAATCTCTGAAATAAGGGACTTTGATATCTCGTGGCACAAAGCCACAAAGCTAGGAATGGCATGAAGAACAAACTTGGTGAGAACTTCTATGTCTACCTGTGAGAGCAATAGATCGTTCCAACTCTTGATCTTCTCAAATATACGATCCCTCACAAACGTAAAAAAACTCCCTCTTCTTGAGCCCTGTAAAAGTGGAAAGTTTGTGGCACTCCGTCCTCCGAATTCCGAGGATATGGGTTAAAGACTCATCATCCTTCTCTGAGACATCCTTGCCAAAACGAACATCAAACTTCTAGAAATTCACAAGCTAACTCGATGTCCCAAAATATATCCGAATAATCTTAGCTACTCTCGCGCACTCATCGGGACGTGCTCTGTAGAGCATCATGCTGTCATTTGTAAATAGTAAGCGAGACACGTGAAAATTCCCACATCAAACTTGCACTCTCCCCCAATCTAAAAAAATTAAGTCCCTCCGAGCAGACGAGTAATAGGAAATGAGAGATGGGATCTCCTTGACGGAACCTCTAAAGGGGGTCACGTTGCCTCGCGTGGCGCCTTTGATGTTGAAGACTAAGTTGACCCAGCTAACATATCTCATAACTAGTCTCACCCACTATGAGTTGCACCCCAATCGTAGCATCATCTTCTCCAAAAGGTCCACTCAACTCTATTATACGTCTTCGCTATACAAGTTTAAGGGACGCGCACTTACCATTATCAAATCTCCCTCTCTTCATCGTATAAAGCGTCTCGAATCCTATCATGACGTTATCGAATATGAGTATGCCTATAACAAAAGAACTAGCGATCTCCGAGATAGCCTCGTAGATCTCCGAGATAGCCTCGTGCACCGTACTCTTCAGATGATTGACCAAACACTTGATCACTACCTTATAGAGTATGTTGCACAAGTTGATCAGTCTAAACTCACTCATCATCCTCGGATCCTCAACCTTCGGAATGAGTGTAATAATCGTATCGTTGATACTCTACACATCATCCCTTTCATTAAGAATCCATGGGCAATTCTTCGAGACCGACTTTCCTACTACTCCGCAGTACTTCTGATAGAGGATCGCTGGAAAATCATCCGTCTCCGGGGCCTTTATGGACTCCATAAAGAAGGGCGCCTTCTTCATCTCTACATGGATCAAACGATCTCTTCAACTCTATGTTCATGGCCTTCGAAAGTTAGGGTCGGATGCCCGTTGTCACCGTCTCGATCTCCTAGGTCGATGGTCTCCCTAAGATAAAAATATCTACAAAGTAGTTAGAGACTACCCTCTCAATCTCTGCCTCACCATTACGCTAGATCCTTCTCTCATCTAAAAGTCCCCTAATAACGTTCCTTTTTTTCTCGAGACGCTTTACAATGCAGAAACATCGTGTTCTGATCTCCTCTGTCACCAAAACTGCTCCTCATTTTTCATAAGAGCATTCAATTTCCTCTCATCCTGACAACATGTATCAACACATAAATCCGGACTCGATCTACTTTCCCTCTCGACCACTAGCTTCTGCTTGTTGATCTGGTCATTCATCCCTCTATTCTTCTCAAATCCCCGTCAATCCAAATTATGATGGTATTGTATAATCGCATCTACTATAATCTTTCCCTGGCCTTTTGGGACTCCACCCCAAGCCCTTTGAACCCTCTCTTCGTACTCTGGCTCTCCAATTTAAGATTCTTCAAAGAAGAACATCTTTGATCTCTCAGGTCAGTGCATGTCTCTCCTCCTCTTCGTCTGAAGTAGAAACATATTATGATCTAAATTAAAAAATCCCAAGTATCTGATTATGACAAAAAAAGATATTGCACCGGATTGACTCGCTAAGAATCTATCTAGAAGTTCCTCGACTCCCAAATGAATGAGAAAAAAGTGGAGATCACTCATTTATTAATTCTTGATGTTTAAATAACCTCAAGGATTCACTAATTAGCTAGCTAAACTAATTTATGATACACAAACAACCCCAAGACCCATAAACTCAATATTTTAGCTCAAATCTAACAATTCAACTCAATCAATTTATTTTTAAACAAATCAATACGAGCACAAGCGTAAACTCCCATTAAAGACATGGACACTTAATACTCCATAGTCTACAATCGATCAATACATATCCAATTCCACCAATAGAAGAATATTCCAAATTCAAGATCAACAAAGATTTTCTAAAGAAGTATATAATAAGAGTCGAGAAAGAATTGGATGGAGGAAGCAACGATCAGAGAAAAATTGTAATCATAGCATGGGTGATGAAGAATAAATTTCAAGCTTTTTTATCTCTTCCAGACAACTAAATTCAAATGAAAAAATAAGTAACCAAAACAAATAAAGATAAAGTGTTCTTATAGTATTCTATGTTTAATTTCTAAACCTACAACATTCACATCTTATTTTAGAATAATCTGAGATATCAAACGTGATCCAACACATGAAAACAATTATGAATCATATGTCGGTAGGTATTTAGGAACCTCGCGGAATGTACATATCTTTATGTGAACTTTGATTGGAAAAAAAATTCGACTTCGGGCCGCACTTTTTGTGGCTTACGGTGCGTGATTTCAAATTTTATTTTCAAGCCGCTCATTTTGTGGCTTACGGTGCGCGACTTCAAATTTTATTACCTCGCATATCGCGCAAATGACTATAGAAACTTCATGTTTCCTTTCGAGTTAGCTCGCACACGATAGTGTAGAGCACAGCGCGAACTTGGATGAAGTATTTGTGTCTCCCGCATCTCGATCACCGTTTTAACTTGTTTTTTTTTTCTTGTTTACCTAAGAATAACTTTTACGAGCTAATAGAAGTTCTTTGAGCTGTAAATCCTTAGAATCACCTAACATATATAAAAGTTACTTGAAAACTCGCCGCCGAAGAATAATAAATTACCATGTAAGATATCATTTATACTGTCCCATGTCAAATAAACCTTGAGCTCATGTTCTTAGAACAAGGACCCCAACTATATTCCTAATCCATATTCGCATCTGAAATCCCTAAAGATAGCTTTAAATAAAAAAATAGTGAGCCTACAATCAAGTCGCAGAATGCGACACAATTGCGACGATGGATGAAGAAAACGAGTGGATGAGAGAAAATGCTAAAATAGAAAAATAAAGTTAGCTTATTTAATTAGAGATTCATTTTATAGACCTAAAACATAACAAAACATCACTTTGAGAGTCGTTAAGTTGAAAAATCTCCTATTAATTACACAGTAGACAAAATGTACTTAAACTTAATTCATGCAGATTCTTACGAATTTAAAAAAAAAAAAAAAAAATTAAAACATTTTCCAGAAATTCCTCGGTATCTGCTAGATATTCAATCGGATTCGAGATAAAAATAATTTATTTTTTGGTGACCTGATTTTTTTATATTTTTTTTGTTGTATCTTATACTTTTAATGAGAATTTTTATTTATTGGGCTCATTAGCGTATAAAATATTCCGTGTAGACCCATTTTTTATTTTCTGTTAAAAAATTGACCTTTACCCAAAATTAGACAAAAATACACAAAAACACAATTTATTTAGACATTTGGTAATTTACCGTTTACTTTTTAATGATTATTTTGTTAAACTTATTCAATTTTTGTTTATATGATTATTATCAATATATGTGTTTAATCGAGTTGATTTGATTAGATTTCAACCGATTTTAAGACTTAAAGCTCTAAAAAAACGTTAAACTCCGTAATTCAATTGCAAGTATTATAATACAATACAAATACGATACGATACCGTTGAAAAAAAAACCTTCAAAAAACCTTCGAAAAACACTTTAAATGTCATCGAATATTATCGTATTGAATCGACACGTTCAATGAAATTAAAGGGAGTCGTTTTCTAAGTCTCAAAATCATCTTCAATGAACCGAATTTAACATATATGTCGCTAATAATTTCGATATGAACTATTTAATACGTTTTAATAAGAAAATCTTCAAAACCGAAAAATGACCAAATATTTAAATAAATCTCTTATAAATTTTTGTCTATAAATATTTTGTCCATTTTTTAGTTAAAAGTTTAGTTTTAGATAAAAGAGTAAAAATGAAACTAAATTGAATATACACTAGTAGCTCATTTAATGAATGTCTCATTTTTATTATGTGTAACGATATGTGAAGAGAGATCAATCAAATAAGTGTTGTATTAGTAAAGGTCATTTAATGAATTTTTTAGATCATATAAAATTTATGGGTATTTTATATACTAGAAAGTTCATTTAAATAAATGTTTTTAGATCAAATATAACTTATGGGTGGTTTGTCCAAAGATGACTTTTTAAAAATAATTCTTAAGAGAGATGAGAGAAATTGAAATATAAAAATAAAGAAAATGAGTTTATAAAATTATCTTATATAATTTCTAGCTATGAAATCTATTAGAGGTGATATTTCATACATAGAGGTCTACAAACTGAAATGTGTTTTTCTTATTTCATTTGTTTTAAAATTAAAAAAAATTATTTTATTTTATTTTCATTGTTTAATAAAAAATTGCCAATATATATTGATTGAGAATTATTTTAGAAAGTTCAGAATTATTTTTGAAAACGATCTGTTGAAGTGTATACGGTTTGTTATTTGATACAGTTCAAGGATTCATGTAATTTATCTTCTTTCTTTTTCACTTTTACACAAAAACATATATTTTATTTACTGACCGATACACACGAGGATGAGTACTGTACTTTCCTCTATTTTGCATTGAAAAGTCAAAGATAAACTTCCCTCGGTTCCTCCCCAAGATCTCACCTGCAAGGGCACATTAGTCATTTAATCTTGTAGTCCACATCATCAACCACTCATGCCTATCCATATACATTTCTCTCTCTGTACCCCATAAAATTCCAATAATGATAATAATAATAAACGATGATTGATTTATAATAATTATATATCCACTACCATTTCCCTTCGTTTCTTTCTCCAGTGGGTGGTCTTACAATAGAAGTCACACGAACCCACAGCTTTCCCAAAAAAACAAAAAAGAAAAAGAAAAGAAAAGGAAAACCTAAAATTCATGATCGTGATCATCATCGCCTTCGTCGTCTAATTCACTGTGCTCTTCTTGCAGATCGGCGAGAGAGAAACACCTCGTTTTGAAGCTCTTCATCCTCTTCTCGTGAAACTTCTCGAGACCTCGACGGCCGTGATCACGGCGATCTTCAGATCCGTCGTCATCGTCGTTCTCGCCGAGACTGTCGTCGTCGTTTTCCATGAGAGCCAAAACCGGCATAGACTTGGGGTTTCCGAAGCTGTAAAATGACTTCTTTGCCCATTTCGACGCGATGAAGATCCTTCGCTTCTTGTTCAACGGATTCTCCGTCTTCTTTAGGTCTTTGACCGTGCACACGTCAGCAAGGCTCGCGAACGACTTTGATTTCCCAGTGAAATGAGTGGACAATCCTCGCCTGATTCAATTTTTTTTTAATTATTTATAAATTCAAAAATATATAATTTCAGTTCATTCAATTAAAAAAAAGACCTAAGCTATGAAGACTCACTTAATTGGGAGAGATTCTTCAAGAGAGTCCATGGACGCCAGAGAGCCGCCGCGAAACTTACTCTCTACTTCGTCGCCGTTCGAAGACGAATTCTCGACCTCGTCGTCGCTCGGGCTTCCGATCGATGACGAGACGTCCGACGCAGCGTCTTCCGACGATCCAATCTCAGATCTACGCTCGGATCCTTCCCCGGCATGATCGGAGAAGAGCCGCGACGACGGTTTCATGGCACCGAACGCCGTGGATCCGCCGATCAGGACCTCCATGGGAATCTCCGCCAAGGCTTTTCGCTTAGCCTTCGTCGATGCAACGCCGTTCGAGTAGCAGAGCCACGAGGCTCGGTCTCATCAATCTGCGGCGACGGGTCAAGAGTGCGCAGGATAAGGAGGGTTTGACGGTTCAGCGAGCGAGATACTTTTTATTTGGGTTTTTTAGAGAGAGAAAATAATATAAAAGCGTCCGAAAGTGGCTTCCTTGTTATATATAGAGAGACGAGAGAGAGTGAGAGAGATAATGGATGCGTCTTTATGAGGACACGTGGATGTTTTTAGGGAACAGAAGGGGGGTTGTTTGAGTGCGGGGGTAAGAAGCAAGGGTGTTTCCGTAAATGCGTATATCCGGCGGCTTGGGGCTCTGTGAGAGACTACTGGGAGAGAGAGAAAATAGAAACCAGGTTTGACACGTTTGACATGACGTGGCAAAGACAATGACCAGAAAAATCCACTCTTGTTTAACTTATCCTGTTTTCTGTTTCTTTTTTCTGATCGAATCGCAGCCCTTCATTTGGTCCCCCACATATCTGTAAAAGATTTTGTTTTCTCTTTTTCTTTTTAGTTCCGAAAAAAAAGAAAGAGAGGAAAAGCAAAATCTTTTAAAATAAACATTTCTTTTGTTTTCCGATTATTTTATCTCCAGTATATTATTTAGTACCGTTTGGGCACTTCTATTTTGTTACTATAATCAAAAGTTACAGGACTAGTTTCCGAGTCCGTAATAGTTATTATTTATTACAGCCAGTCCACGCACATTTCTATATTGGACAAGTGTTTCATTCAATAGATGAGACTGGTAAGGCATTAAAAGATCAATCTTGATATTTATGATTATTTGATCATAGTAGCTGTCTGTTAACCATATAGTTTATTCGATTTATACCGTGACCAACAAGTAAGAAATTTCTTTTTATGTTTCTAAACTTTACTGCGCTATAAAGCACCCAATAATTTTCTTTTTCTAATATTAGATGAGTGTGGTCATGATTCATACGTAGTATCTTAATTGTAATGGCAACTACATTTTCATCACATATATTATTTTGCAGTAAATACATTCTATATATAACTGAAGAAGAGTTCTTGAATTGGTCTCTACATGATTTTAGTTATGTCTTATTTTGCTGTGATTTTGTAATTAAAAATAGGGTGCTTTTGTAATTGTACTGTATACATTCTATAATAAAAATATTTAGTCATCTATTAGGTTTAGTTTCTGAAATCAAAAGCGTTTTCTAACACCAGTGAAAAGTCTCAAATTGGTGTTCGGTCACATCACCGCCTTAGATCGCCATCGAGTCACCGTCGTCGCTTCAAATCGCCATCGAGCCACTGTCACCACCCGAAATCGTTCTCGAGCCACTTTCACCGCCCCAAATCGCCGGCGACCCACCGTCACTGCCAAAAATCCCGACAACGAAACATCTCACAAAAAAATTTAAATTTCCGACCTCAAACCGGATCTCGAACCACCTCCTCGCCCTCCCTCTAACTCAAGGTAAAGTTTTTGATTTCAAATTTTCCAATTTCATTTCTGTTTCGGATTGTTACATGTTTGATGTTGTTATATTCATTTGTATAATTTGTGATTGAGATGCTACGATTTACCTACTAGAATCTCTATGATCGTTTATCTTTATGCAGATTTGTCTACGAGTTATCGTCGTTATAATGTAATTTGTTGCTCAAAGTCATTGTAATATCTTTACTGATATGTTTTGTTTCTTTTCGGTAGACTTTTATTCTCAGTAATTGTAATTGTACTACATACATTTTATAATCAAAATATTTTAGTCATCTTTTAGTTTTAGTTGCCGAAATTAAAAGCGTTTCTAACACCAATGAAAAGTCCCAAATCGGCGTTTGGTCACCATCACCACCTTAAATCGCCATCGAGTCAACGTTGTCGCTTCAAATCATCATCGAGCCACCGTCCGAAATCGAGCTACTGTCACCGCCCGAAATCGTTCTCGAGCCACCGTCAACTGCAGCATTATATATTTTACATGTAACCTCCTCTATTACCTGTACAAGTAACTCACTCTGTTGCTTCTTCCAGCAAAAAATTACGTTTAAGGTTATTACTATTTCATAATACTTTAAAAATATAATATTTTTTTTTCTGACATAAGTTGATTTATTGTGTTTTGTGGATTTTACTCTTAAGGCTACATTTTTTTATGTGGTGGTTATGTAGTTACTAAAAATTCATGTGGCTGTTGTGATTTTTGTTAGTTACTGCAATAAGGGATTGATAAATGTTTTTGTTGATATACACACATCTATGATGTGCTTGGACACACTGTGAAAAAAAAAATAACTAAACTTATTTATAACTGAATTTTAAATTTTTCAAAAAAATATGTTGGAGGAGCTTTCTATTAAACTCATGAAGTTAAGTAAACTACTAGTACAATTCATATGTTTTTATGTTTGTTGTGCAACTATTAATAATATATTGACCGAAACCGTTCATTATCATCAATATACAAGTAAGTTACCATATATATTTATTTGAATTCGGATTCAAGTTTAATATCAATATCTGTTATAACGTGATTTGAATTATGATGTTATTTGACTGAAACTTAAGTAATTAATTAGCTATATTATGATATGATGCTTAAATAGAACACTAGGTTAAGCCATTTAGTTTTGTAGTATCATTAATTAATCATAGTTGTGTAATTATTTATTTAACAATATTTTTTGGTAGGCTTTATAAATTATGGTAATATTCTATGAATTATGATATTTTTTAAAATGTTATTTTGAATTCTGATATTATGAGCAACTTTAAATTATGATATGTTGTTTTAGACAGTTTTTCTTTGTGGTTTCATTATTTAATCTAAATAATATAACTAATTATTATATGATGTTTTATTTGTAGCCTTTATAAATTATGGGTAGAAAACGTGTAAATCCTTTTTTAAGTCAACATCATTCAAATTATCACGCCATGCCTACATGTTTCGACTTGGAGATATAAATCAGTGTATAGACTTGGAGATGATACCCTATCTAAAATACTCTTCCGTATGTTTCCCCCAACTAAACTTTATACTTGCACGTATTTATTTAGCTAGAGAGCGCCTGAGATTTTGTTACAATTTTTTACTGTTTTCTTGCTGACTATGAATCCCTATGCACCATTATTTTTATTTGCACTTGGTGCAAAATATATCGTCGGCTCATTTGTTTATTTTACTAACTTAATTTCAGTTTGTAAAAGTCGTCATGATCACTTTGACACACACCATACATATAGGTACGTCAATTACTATGCTTATATTATATTTGTATCCTAAATATATCGTCATATCAATTACTTATCTTACAAATAATTTATTCTTAAACACAGATTCAACTAAAGTTGTTGTAGCTTCTTTCACCTAATCACGCAATACAGCGTATAAACAAGTAAGTAATTTTTTTTTTTTATCTTGAACAACTCTTACTTCAGACCGTTTCTTTTCTTAACTGCTTTTTGTTGACAATGATCATATGTTCACCAAAAAAAAATTAGCATTGATTAATATAAATAAATAATCTTCGAACCGTTATCCTAAGTCGGTTGACAGTACGTAGTTGAGCATAGGTATTTAATATTAGTTACGGATCACCATATCATGTCATAGATATATAATATGGATACGTTTAATTTGTTTCAATGCTAGCTTATTTAATTCCAACTTTGTACTTTCATTTCATCTTCATTTCGTAATTAATTATTCTATGTTTTGTTCGTAGACTTTATACATTACAAGTTGAAAGCGCATAAATCCAAATCTAAATCAGGCTGATTATCAAAATTGCGAGCATCCTAAACGCAAGCATACGATGATGAATGATGAGCAATTAACTTTTGGAGCATCAATTTCCTACACCCAGAGTATGACACAAGTATCGCTGACTTCTAACATGGAAATTACATCAACAATAACAAACACCTCACTTAATACCTTCTACTTAGACTTGGGAGACTGTAAATATTGTTGTCAATATTGCGGTGCATACTTTTTACTTTTTACTTTTGGTTCAATGAAAGATCAAACAATAGCTCACCATCAACATATGCTTTTGTTATCTTTTGTTCACCATCAATAGTAGCTCACCATCAACATATGCTTTTGTTATCTTTGTTCACCATCAACAATAGTTATACCTAAAATCTAACTAAATAAGTAACTTAGTTACAATAGTAATATTTTGCAAGGTTTATGAGTCTTGGAAGTGAACTTACACTACTACATGTGTTCCTAAAGTAAATACAGTTTTTTATTTCAATAATTGTGTAAGAATAAAAATTCTTAGGTAAAATAACAATTGTTCAATTGTTGGTAATAGTGAGATGTGGTAAGTAACATCTTCAGCAGGTTCGTGATACAATCTTATATAAGTCCACTGTTTTCTTTTCTATTTTCTTCATTTTTTATATTTATACCTATCATAACGCATCACTATTAATATCCTTAAAAAAATTATATTTCCAGTTATGCTTATACTTTAACAAATGTAACCCTGACCCGCGGCAACGCGCGGGTAAATTGACTCTCTATTTCTAAATCAGCAGTTAACTATATAAATGCATTATTTCTAAATCAACAGTTAATTGTATAAATATATATATATATATATATATATATATAATTAAATGCTGATTTAGAATCCATTGACAAATTTCAGAATTATCTAAAAATGAATAAAATAATTTAAATACAAGCATTGCATAAACGCCGAACATAAGTAACATTTGAGTTATATATTTGGTATTTGAAAGTAGATTATAATTTTAACGGTAGTATGACATAATATTTTCTTAATTTTTTATAATTTTTTTTATGGATGAAAACGATACATATTTAAACAGGTCGGATGTTCAGGCCAGTGCCAAATTTTATAAACGCGTTTTAAAACTTGTCGCTTTTATCGTGCTGGATATATGTTTTTTATAGCTATTCTCCTAAAATAATTATGGGTTAAAGAGAGAGATTTTTTTCGCAGGCCACTCCAACTTTCAACATTAGTACAAGTGATATATGAAGTGATAGACTATTTTATTGCTTCTTTAGAATGTCCAAGACAATGGAGGAGTTAAACTATGTTATGTATGAGAAATTTCATTTTTAATTGAATAATTCATAGCAATTTATAATAATGTCCTTACTCGAGGCAAATTCGTCATTTATTAAGACCTGACTTCCGAGTACGGGGTAGAGGCACACCTCCCTTGTTGAAGTGGGGATAGAGTCCTCCACATAGCAAGCATGGCTTGACGAAAATAAGGGTCGATGTTGGGAGAGATATGGCTCTCTTGAAAGGCTCTCTTCGTGAAGCAAGGATCACCTCTAAGAAATGGTCTTGCTTCAAAAAATAAGGGTCGACATTAGGGGGATGAGGGTCGCTGCTAGGGTGACCTCTCTTGATAATATGAGGGATCTCTCTATGGGTACATAACTTGATAACATGAGGATATCGTTGTGAGGGAATCTCTCTTAACAACATGTGGTTCAATGTTATGAGGACCTGATATGATGACAACCAAGTGAAGATTTTTTGGTGACTATCCTCATTTGTCCTCTTATCGAGTTTGACCTTTTCACATCGCTTTAGGTCAAGCACACCCTTTTTTTTTTTATGATTTTGGAGTAGGAGAATATTTTTAAGAATGGAGAAAATCCTTCCTAACAAAAAATATATTATAGCATTATATCCTAGTTACTTACAACTTTTATTTTTATTTTTTATAGTTAAGTATTTAAGTTTAATCTCAAAATTTATTGCAACCATTGTCTAAACACTCATGTGAGTTTAGTAGGTAATGATGAACACAACAAATATTCCAGTTGGTTATCGATACTATTAATTAATATATGGAACTCTTGGTACGATATTTCGCATTTAAATTGTCACACACGAATATATGTATATTAAATTGCGACAAATGACATCTGAAATTTTTAGATATAAATATTTAAATGCGAAAACGTTACATCTAAAGTCGCATTTAATTGTACTATCAGATGCGATATACGTCGATTTGAAAGTTATTAGATTTTTGTTGATACATAGAAATTTACAGCTGACTTTACCAATTTGTGTACATTTTTATAGATGTCCATGCCAATTTAATTATAATATAAAAATGAAAAAAAAAACACTAAATTTTTTTCCAATTAAAATATTTTTTAATCAGAGCATTAGTATCACGTAAATCGAGGAGTGTTTATAAATACATGCCCATTGGACTGTCTTCGTAAAAGTGGAAGCTTGATTTTCATTTGAAACGAGCCTGGGAGATTCCTACTCGGGACATTTTCGAGGTATCACATTGAGGGACATCTAGTTAGCGAGGCTGGTGTGAGTTGGAGATTTGTGGGGATTTATGGAGATCTAGTGAGTTCTCAGCGGAGGTATACTTAGGAGCTTCTTCGTTGTCTCCGGAGCTCATTAACGGGTCCTTGGTTAGTTGGGGGCAACATGAACAAGGTTGCCTCCTGAAAACGTGAAGCGTTGACTGTTTAGTAATGTTTCTTATGATGTTACTGACATATGTTGAGACATTGAACACAATAGTAATATCGATAGTAAAATAAACGACACAGAGAGTTGTTTACCCAGTTTAACAACTTCCTACATCTGGGGGATATCCATCCAGGTGAAAGAGTATACTATATGAACAAAACAACAAAGTTACAAAGGGTTTCCGAAGTATCACTCAACCTAAGGCTCCTCGTAGGTGTGAGCCTCACTCACTTTTTCACCTCAAACACCCACCGATGTTTATCCCGAACCTAGACTCTCCCTAGGAGTGAGCTCTCCTCACTTTTCTTAACACACACAATGTTTACAACAAAATATTAGAAGAAAAGATACAACATAAAAGCACTCACATGTTTTGTTCTCCTTCAAACAACAAAACCTTTACACAATCCTTACATGGCTGAAACACAGGTTAAACATTTCAATGTTGATGTGGGTTTTCGGTGCAGGAAGTGTTAACCCTAAAGAAGAATAAGACACTTCCTTTTATATTAAACAAGACAAAAAGGACTTTTCCCAGATCTGGATTCGAGACACCAGGCCCAATAAAAAACACATGGATTCCATTAGATAAATAATACACGGTACAAAAGCTGTCAGGCGGACATGGCATTGTACCCCGATAAGAGATGTCTTATGAATATGTGAGAAACATCATGGAAACATATTCGACAATATGAGTTTTGCGTTAATGAAAATAGCCAATAAACTTGTACTAACAATCTCCCCCTTTGGCTTTGAGTAGGCAAAACTCGAGAACACTTCTGAATCATCAATACTGTGAGTCAACTCATGTCACAGTGACTGAAAAAGGATTTGAAGCACGCAAACTAAAACAGAGTATCAGAAGTTTCAAGTACCACAAGTATCTCCCCATTTTTTCTATCATAAGCAAAAGGAAGACAACAGAAAAATGTAAAGGAGGAAACAACTTCTTTAAAAAGCCTTCAACGTCATAGCAAGAAAACACTTTAATCCGACATCATCATGTTTAATGGAAATGAATTGATGAATTACACAATTCCACCTGCTAGCATTTTGAAATCTCTGGAATGAAATTCTTGACATACCTCTTTGTCTTTATTGAGGCTTTGACAACTTCCAGCTCTATTTCCTCGACGATGTTAGAGAAGAGATCTTCCACATCTTTAGAAGAGTTTTTTTCTTCACAAATTGAGTCGTGGATTCTCTGAGAAAGTTGATACCTTGGGGAGGCACATCGACTATGAGGCATCATTCTCTATTTGAAAACAATCGCTTATTGACAGACTCTTCTAGACCACAACCTATTTTTCGAGGATGAAAGACAATGGACATCTTCTGTATGAGAGACAAGAAATGACAACATATCCTCAATCGAGGTCAATGAAATGAACATAACCTCTAGGCTGATTTGGGAGAGAAGACAATGTATTTCTTCATGACAAAACACTTTTTGGAATAATGGAGAGATAAGATCACTGATGGTCTCTGCAGATTGACAATGAATTTCCTAACAAGGATACATGGTAGGGACCAGTTATGGACACTAAAAATATCCAATTTGATGCTTGACAGAGGTCGGTGATGTCGATACAAGCGAGAGTCTCATCCAAGAGAACATGTGTTGGAATAGGTCTAGGGTTAAGAAAAATTATCATTAACACATTAATGGCGGAATATAAAAAAAAAATTTACTAAAAAAAACAATTTTTACTAACCTAAACAAAGTGCATATACATGTTATAAAATAAAAACATTATTTAGAGTACTTGAATACTAACCTTTCTCGAACCTTTATATAGAAGCATCTTCGAGAAAGATGGATCGTCTTCCTTGGCTCGATTCCTTCACGCCTATTGTAGAACTCGAGAAACCTAAGGTTTCTATTAGAAGAGTCTATAGAGTGTTTGAAGGATTTGTGTGTGGGCACAATTAAACAATATGAACCAAGAACAAATTTTGGATCATAAGCTAATTTTCTATATCAGGTGAGGATCTAGGTGCAAAAATAAAAAGGAATTTCTAGAGAGAGAGAAAGAGGGAAAGGTCGGCCATAATAGAGAGAGCAAGACCAAGAATGCTCACTTTCAAATCTCTATGTGAGAGTCTATTTATAGGGGAAGAAAAATCAAGAAAGGGTAATAACTTTTTCCTATTATGCATTCATGACATAATAGTTGGTTTTCTCTCCTAAGTTGGCCGGCCAACATTGTGCATTAGTGAGGAAATTTGTTTCCTCACTTAGCACATTTGTTTCCTTCTCAAGGAAATTCATTTACCTTTTTCTTTTGGGTAATTATTAAAGGGAAATAATTCTCTCCTGCTTTGATGTGTTTTGGCCGAACTCTATAGCTAGGGAAGGGGCATCTAGATGCTTTCTTATTTCTTTTAAGACAATTCTTAAAATACTCATTGTAGAATTATTATTACACAAATAACAAAATTAATTTCATAATGCCTTAAACGACTTTTCTGCTTTAGAAAATAATTTATATTTTCATCATATGAAAATATTCAAAATCTTATTTTGAAATTCACATTCTTTTATGTCCATGTGGACAAAATACCCTTTAGACATTTTCCAAGAAAAAGTCTAGTTCAACATTGAACTTATTTTGGCTTAGCTTTCAGTTTAACAATCCTAGTCTAATGACCTGTAATAGTGACCTTATGAATTCAAATGAATAAAACTTGAGCTTCTATACTCGGACTGAAAATCTCTTGGTTCAAATGAATTTATTTTCTACTCAAATTCAACCTAATTATATTGAGTGGATCCATTGAATGTTATCTATGTTTACCCTTCATGAATATCATCAACTAGATGGGATTTATAAAATTACCATTTTACCCTTCTAGTTGTTGTTTCTTCAACTCCTTTGTTACTTGTGAATAAGTTAGAAACAATGTATTAACGATGAGCTAACGAGTCACATTGTTTCATCCAAATAAAGTCGCTACTTAATTTTGGACAATGCGCAGTTCATTTATTCACAATCCAAGTAATAAAGCATGAGGTGATATATATTACATTTCAACAATGTTGTACATGAATTCCATATCAATGAGAACTTCACAAAATTGGTCCAGTCCAGATCACTTAATGGACCTAGAATTTGATTTTCTCAAATGAGAATATATATGCTATGAAATGACATGTCTCATTTCAGGATTTAGGTAAGCATGATGCAATTCATACATAGTGACCTTGAGACAGAAGAGGTTAAATGGTTTGTTCTTCCATTATCTCTAAAGGTGCATCGGTCAATTCAGTATATTCGAAATGTACATTGGAAGAACTATAGAGTTCCTAACTCTCTATGTCTCGTAACCAGACATCACAGATTCTTCCAAAAATCGTACTGGGATCAATAGTCCGTTGATCTTTAGATTGTGAATATATCGTTTTTAACCAAATCATGAAGAGTTTGTTCACGCAAATACACATTTGTGTCTTCATATATTTTTAGGTTTGATTAAGGACTATAAGACTAAAAAATATCATAAATCTTCAATCAAACTTAAAGAGAATGAAAGAACGTTTCAACTTTTATTAATTTAATTCAGCAAATTACAATGAGGACTTATGAAAGATTTATATATTATGTCAATATGTAAATAAACAATTTTCTTCTGGGCATCTCTGCCAACAACATGGTCTATGGGGATGAAATGAGAGGGATGAGCGAAGAGGCCATTATTGCATATGAGATAAATCCCTCATAAACTTCAAGAGGACTAGACACATAGTCTTTGGAAGTGGCAACAAACGATGAAAAATAAAATTTGATGAGATTAGTCTTCACAGTATAAAGATTGTCTTCTTTGTTTTGCGTTGATGAGGACACACACGGTGATCCGTTTTGATCCAAGGGCTCATTACCCATATCCTGAGGATAAATGAATACGAGTTCTGGGTATACGAATATCTCTTTTGTTGTCGTGGAGAGCTTCTCTCTTTTATGAAAATGAGTGAAACCCTAATCAAAGGATCATCACACTCTTTTAATTATGGAACATTACAAAGAGACCTATTCCAAGATTCTTCCAACACAGCTGCATCTGAAAGAGACTCTTTCACGAACCCAATCGAAAAGTAGGAAGAATGGACTCGAAGAAGCTCTAAGGATTTTATCCTCGGATTAACGATGTCTCTGGTGATGTTAGGCGCTTCCATAGAGTCATGTGTTATGATAAACAAAAACAACCAAGACCAACCATTTAATAAATAACTCCTTCCCTCTTTCACTTTTTGGAGGCAAAACACAAGCAATCTGGGACATATAGATACAAGCACACAAGATACCATCATAATTAACAGTCGCATAGAGTCACACCAACCACATTGGTTTGCAGAGAACACAAACAATTCTTGAAATAATTAACTCATCAACACAGAGTATCAACATGAGAGATACCAGACAACCAGCTCCACAGCTCCGCTCCCCCTTTTTGCCTCAGAAAAAGTGAAAATACAAAAGAAATAAGACTCTTCATTTGCTGTAGCACATCTTCAAAATTCTCATTTCCATAATAAATTTTAGTGACCTGCTCAAAGCCTTGAGAGAAGAATAACCAATGTGAGAGCCATCTCCGGCCTGACCATTGACAACTTCTCAAAGCTTGTTCTTATCAAACACAACAGCTTGCAAGATCATCTCTCATACTTTATAAAATTCGTTGCGCAGGGTTAATTCTTCTTTCGTATAAAGGACCCGATCCCACTTCTTGATCTTACTATCAAGTTGAAGAACTCATTCATAGAAATGCCTCATAAAATAAAATTAGGAATTAGAGGCCTAAATGATAGAGCAACCCAGCAAAGTCACCTAGCATCACACTTTTGGAACATTGATCAGCTTCTTCAAAAGAAACGTTCTCAAGAAACAATTTTTACAGTCTGTCAAATTTTCATAGTGAAATAAGATGCAGAAAAAGAGAGCACTATGAGCATGTACTTCAATGGTTTTTTTGAACATGTTCTTCTTCTTCTTCTTCTTCAAAGGTGTTATTCACACTGTCTAAATCTACTTCAGAAACACCAGATTCTTCCACATAGACCTGGAATAATACTAGCTCTAGATTGTTTCATCCACGCGGTAAAAAGAAAATTTCATCCAGTGATACCACCATATTTAGCATCTATGATAGATAAAAGACAAGCATCTAATCATGTATGAATCATAGGATCTAATTATTTCCAAGGAGAAAATAGTAGCAAGGAGTTCTCTTTATATCATAATCACACCAATCATCCAGAAACAATCCACATTGGAGTTAAAAAAAAGCAAGCAAAAGAGTGTACTCAGCAATACATCATCAATGAGCTTTCCTTTTGTGAGCGGACAAACCTTTGAGTTTGAATGACAATAAAAAGCTCACCCCATAGACGAAAAAACTAGAGTAAATCATGGCGACAAAGACATAACTTTTGCAAAGAGAAAATGATCCGAGGCCATCGGAGAAGCTCCCATATCAAAAGATTAGAGAAAATAAGCACTCAAGCTGGTTTAGAAAAAGACTCACAGAGGTGGTAAAGTATGTGGACCACATAGAAGAAATCACCACAACTTGCAAATTTAAATCGCACAAACTTCAACCATCATAGAAAAACATTGGTTTCTACCTTCATTAACCGCTAGATCATCATGAAATTTGAATAGGGGGTTCATGACACGTAGATGCAGGATCTGACTAGAGGAAATTTAAATCGGAGTAGTGCAAGTCGGTCTGCGAGCAAGAAACCAGAGCAAGAAATATATGACCTTCTGAGAATCTGGAACCATGTCTTCTTTCTTTTCTGTGCTAATGTCGGCTAGAACGTAGGCAACATTTATCTGAACAACATTAAGACTCAACTTCTTCTTATAAAATGGTATCACAATCACATCTGAAAGCCACAGTGACTGGTCGAGGAAGAAATATGCAATAAATCACAACACCTCAACAATGAAGAATATCTTAGCAACTCATTAAAGATCAATCAATTTTTCAAGAGTCGGACACAAAGAACTGAGACCACAAACACAAAATTTTACTATTATTGTTGTTGTAGATGAAAACAATGATGATGTCCAAAATAATGGAGAATATACTATTCAAGCAATCTTCTTTTTTTCATAAAAAGACGGCTCCTTGATCAACAATAAAAATTCATCTGCATCCTAAGAAAACACAACAGACTCTTCTTGCCACTGAGAAGATTAGTCTTTTCAAAGAAAGAGAAATAGTTCGTACCAGCCAAAATCAGCCTTACCAAAACAGAGTTTCTGAACTTACTAACCTTTGGATTGTCACCAATTTTAAATAGGACGCTGGTAACATACAGAGGCTGATTTTGAATGGTGGAAAGTAGATTTCAAGACTTTCAGCTCAGTCTGTTGGATGAGGAAATAGAGAAGTAGGGCACACAAAACTCAATGCTCAAACAAAACTTTGTTGATGATAAAGTTGCAGCAAAAGATCATATGAATCTTGACTTCGACTTGTTTGCGGAGAATAAATATAGAAAAATTAATTCGTGGATTCATAAACATAAGTATCTCGGTACGCAACAAAAATGAGAGATCCTCGAGCTTCATCATTGAGAGCACACGACATCTCAACCGGTGGTCGCACAAAAAAAAACATATCTTCTTTCTAAGATTTTTCTTCTTCCAAAAATCTTTAAAAAAAATCAAACTTCGTGGGGAGGAGCTGAAAAACTTTGGATAACATATTCTCATCAAGAGCATTTACAGAGTTTCCTCCTTAGTAGTACATGGGCTACTTCATCATCTACCATGCTCATTCATTCACACATGTGCTTATCAACACTCACAAATATCTTCCCATCAAGAGTTTGGAGAGAAACATTAACACGACTCCTTGTTGAGTTTCTATTACACAAAAACAGTCAGTTCACCAAGAATCACACCCAGTAAATTAGGGGTCTTGTTCTGATACCAATTGAAAACGTGATACGTTGGCTGTTTAATAATGTTTCTTATGATGTTAGTGACATATGTTGAGACATTGAAAACAATAGTAATATCGACAGTATTATAAACAACACAGAGTTGTTTACCAAGTTCGATAACTGCCTACATCTGGGGGGATATCCATCCCGGTGATAGAGTATACTATATGAACGGAACAACAAAGTTCCAAAGGGTTTACAAACGAATCTACAATTCCTAAACCTAACACTTTCTTTCCCAAGTATCACTCGACCTAAGGCTCCCACTAGGTGTTAGCCTCACTTACTTTTTCACCTCAAAAACTCACCGGTGTTTATTCCGAACCTAAGATCTCTCTAGAAGTGAGCTATCCTCACTTTTCATAACACACACAGAGTTTACAACAAAACATTAGAAGGAAAGATACAACATAAAAGCACTCACATTTTGTTCTCCTTCAAGAAACAAAACATTTACGCAACCCTTACATGGCTGAAACACAGGTTGAACATTTGAATGTTGATGTGGGTTTTTGGTGCAGGAAGTGTTAACCATAAGGAAGAACAAAACACTTCCTTTTATATGAAACAAGACAAAAAGGGTTTTTCCCAAATATGAATTCGAGACAACATGCCCAATGAAAGACAACTGGTTTCCATTAAATAAATAATTCACAGTACAAAAGCTGTCAGACGGACATGGCACTGTATCCCGATAGGAGATGTCTTCTGAACATATGAGAAACATCTTGGACAACATCTTTGACAACATGAGTTTTGTCTTAATGAAAATAGTCAATAAGCTTATACTAACACCTCCAACTCCGATATTTGAGGAGGAAGATGAACATATGAGAAACATCTTGGACAACATCTTTGACAACATGAGTTTTGCCTTAATGAAAATATCCAATAAGCTTGTACTAACACCTCCAACTCCGATATTAGAGGAGGCAGATGAAGTGGTCTTAGCTAGTTAGCTGCTTTCTGAGAGATGATTTTGGATTGCGACATCCAGGACTTAGGGTTTGAGGGTGACCCCTTTACTTGACGCAAAGGAGGTACTGAGGAGCGTTTGGATAGATTCCTTGTGAGCCATGAGTGGAGCGATTTATTCCCTTTAGTCACTGTTCGATACTTGAGATTCTGGAGATTGGACCATAGACCTCTTATTTTTCTTATAGAGGGTACTAGAGATCGGCGTCGGAGCAGAAGGCCTAGGAGATTCTTCTTCGAGGAGTCCTGGATAGGAGAGCCATATTGCAACGAGCGGATCCGAAGAGCTTGGGAGATTGGCCAGAGTTGTGACCAGAGACGGGCTTAACTGATGCGATCATTCAGTGCAGACAGAGCTTCTCCCGCTGGGGCGGCGAGAGAAACAGAGACCTCAGATATTGCGGTCACCCTCATTCCCAAAAGTGGATGATCCGAGAGGAGTCAGAGACTTCAGACTGATCAGCATGTGCAATGTGATATATAAGATAATGGCTAAGTGTTTGATCAACTGTCTTAAGATCACCATGCACGACGCTATTTCTGAGTCTCAGAGCGCGTCTGTAGGAGGTAGACTGATCTTCTATAATGTCATGGTTGGATTCGAGGCTCTCCACACGATGAAGGGGAAACGCTTCAGAGATGGTAAATGTGCGGCTCTCAAGCTTGACATGGCGAAGGCATTCGATAGGATCGAGTGGGTCTACCTAGAGTTGATGATGTTGATATTGGGGTACAACACGCAGTGGTAGCACCTTATCATGAGATGTGTTTTCTCAATCAGGTTCACTTTCAATATCAACAGTTTTGCCCGAGGCAGTGTGACTTCTTTCAGAGGCCTATGACAGGGGGATAATATCTCTCTCTTTTTATTCCTCTTTTGCTCTAAGGGCCTCTCGAGCCTCTTTTGAACAAGCGAGGATGATGGAGCGATTTCTGGAGTCCGATTCGGGATCTTCACGTGTCTTACCTTCTTTTCGCGGATGATTGTATGGTTTTCTGTCGTGCGTTACCTGATGAGTACGAGAGCGTCACTGACATTTTACGGACTTATTTTGAGACTTTGGGCCATATGGTGAACTTTCAAAAGTCCGATGTCTGTTTCGGTACAGATATTAGTGAGGAGGAAGGTGAGGCTTTGGCCCAGATCCTAGGCGTTAGTAGGACGGACTGTCACGAGAGATACTTGAGACTCCCTGCGTTTAATGGTCGAAGTACGAACAAGATTTTTGGGTTTGTGAGAGACCGTGTTTGAGAAAAAATCAAGAGTTGGAATGGTCTCTCCCGCTTGCAGGCTGGCAAAGAGGTACTCATTAAGTTCGTCCTTCAATCGATTCCCAGCTACGTGGCCTCATGCCACAAGATCCCGATGCGCTTGAATAGAGACATCCATTCAGCGATCGCCAGATTTTTGTGGAGAGGTGGCACAGCGACGAGAAAGATCCACTAGTGCAAGTGGGAGAATCTCACAAGACACAAGTCAGAGGGCGGGATGGGCTTCAAAGATCTTGAGAAGTCCAACCAGATCCTTTTGGTTAAGAGTGTTTAGAGGTTTCTCAGGAGATTGGATAGTCTGATTGGACGAGTCTTTAGATTTAGTTACTTATCTCATGATGACATCATGACGGCTCACTCTGGTCGGTGGAGCTCGTCCATTTGGCGTAGTCTCTTATGAGGTCGCAAGAACATTCAGTCTGACTCGAGATGGAGATCGGGGATGGGGAGTCTGTGCTGGTTATTGGCGACAATTGGGTCCCTTGGGAAAGACCAGCCACCTGGATTTTTTCCGCTTGGATTCCCCCTGATATGCGGGTCGCTGAGCTTATGAGAGTAGACGGTCATTGGGACGTCGATCTTATATTGTGATGTTCGGGGAGGAGGATGCTGCGGTGATTTTCAGCATCCCGTGTGGTGGTGAAGGTATCTCTAACGTGCGCCGCTGACACTTCACTGAAGACGGAGAATACTCCGCCAAGAACGGCTACCACGTAGCAATAGTGAGAGCCAGTACTCAGGCCGCCATCTCTTCAGATCCGACGGTGATGGATAGGTGGTGGTCAGAGTTCTGGCAGCTGAGAGTTCCTCCCTAGGTGAAACTCTTATATTGAAGAATTTGTTTAGGCTAAATTCCGGCCATAGCAGTTTTAGCCAAGAAGAGGATTACCTTTGATGAAAGTTTCTTGTCTGTCAGGAGGTGAGAGAGTTTTTCCTGCGATTTGGGGTTGCAGGTGCAACATAAGAGTTTGGAAGGAGGCGGGCTTCGGCCACATCCTTCCTCCTTTCAGAGATGGCGACGTTTTTGATGTTATCCTAGAGCGACAGATGTCCTTGAGGTTCGTTTCCATGAGCTATTTATTACTATTATTTGGGAACTTTGGAACCACATGAACAATGTCTTTGTCAAGAGATCAGTCTCAGCTAGTCTAGTGGACGGTGAGCCAGTCTCAGCTAGTCCAGTGGATGGTGAGCTTCCTCGAGGAATATAGAGTGGCTACGGCTGGAGCATCTCACACAAGCCCGAGGATGACTACGACCCCCAGATGGACCCCCCCAAGAGACGAGACCCTCTCGATTACCGTTGACGCGGCACTAGCTCGCGACTGTGGAGGCGTCGGTGTTGGTTGTATTGTTCGAGACCATACCAGAGAACTATAGCATACAAAGTAAAAAAAAAAGCACTATTACTAAAGAGAAATCAAAGAAAATTACTTACAAATCTTACAACTCAACCATAAAGATAAATTGTTTAATTTTCAAACCTTTTCTTTTGTTGTTCATGCAATAATAGAATGTGTTATTGACATTGTTAGATCTGGTTCGATTTATCGATTTATGTTTTATGTTTTATATTTCCTAAAAATTTTGGGCATACATGCATCCATGCATGATCAGACCAATTAGGGCTGACTTGACCTCCAGACCTACCAAATAATAATTTAAATTAGGTTAAAAAAAAGAGCTATTTTTAGACATATATATAAAAAAAAGCCTAAATTTAATTAATATTTAGCTTAAATATATAAATTGGTATTAGAAAAGCCTAATAAAAGTAAATTAGTTTTGAGCCTCAAAACTTATAGAGCCTAGCGTAAGACCAATGTACATGTAGTTTTTTATGCATGTACATGTAGTTTTTATGCACCACTTATCGTTCTTCAATGTGTACTAGAAGTGACTGGAAGCTGTGTTTTTTAATCTAGGACATTATATTTTGAAATTTTTTATAGTTGCTAAAAATACAATTTTCTTAGTTTGAACCAATGTTTGAATGGCCGTCGAATTCCGACGAAATTCGACCGGAATTCGTTGTTTCAGATGTTACCAACCAAAAATGTCATATGATCGTTTCGTCATTTTTGGCGGATGAAAGTCGCCGTTTTTTTGCCGGAATTTGAAAATTCTGCTTCCGGTGTGTATTACAATATAATTTAACACCAAAAATCAGACAAAACCGCAAACAGCTTGAATGGTATACATACTATTCCCGTGTCAAAGTCTGTCCCATAGTGCCAGTGTTTCGAAACTTTGCAAAGCTTTTTAAATGTATTCTAGCAAAAAAAAAAAAAAAAAATTTAACTTAACATTTATGTAATGGGCTATTTTATATAACTAATGTTAGATAATGTTAAAAAACTAAATTAAAAATATAGTTTCAACAAAAAATTTAAGTCTAAGTTTTAATTTATTATTAAATCATTATTTTGAATTTTGAACTTAATTATTTATATACTATAATTTCATATTTAAACTTTATAATTAATCAAAATATTTTATTTTAGTCTAAAATTTAATATTAATAAAATTAAATCCTTTATAATATTGAAGACATTATAATAAAGATTTAGTTTCAACTAAATTTTAAATATATATTAAGATCTTATAAATATTATTTGTTATAACTTTTATAATCTTGAATTTTTTATAATTAACATATTTTTCGTCGAATTTTTCTTATTTTTGTCAAATTCTTAACCGGCCAACAGTAACTCCATCTGCATTCCCCTTTCTGTTTTTCACATTTTCTTCATTGAAATTCTGTCGAGTAACGACATTTCTGTGTTTTGAGTTATGGACTATTTATTGGCATTCGGCCGTTCAATCCTTAGTTTGAACTGTAAATGCCCTATAATTATTTACCCATAAGTCCTATAATTATTCATCCATAGCTTTATAAATTATAAATAAAAAAATCAGACAACCATTCAGATTGTGGTCATCATTTAAAATAGCTTCTAAAGCATAAATATTTATAACTGATGTTTATAATAATAGATGGGTTATTTAGTATTATAGACTTTTAAATATAGTGGATTTTCAAAATGGTCAACGTTTAACATATTTTTGGTAAATGACATTATTATAGTTTAACGAAAATTTTAATATGAATTCGCCCAAATATTTTCAAAAGTTTATGAAATGGAAAAAAGCAAAATTGTAAAATCATACTGTTAATTATTATTTCACGTAAGTAATAAGGTCATGAACCAAAGTTTAACTAAACGTTAACTATTTTGAAATAAACACACCAAATGTTGGTCATTTATCAAATCTTTTGATAATATATTCTAAGCAAGACGCTGAAATAAATTAAATGCATCAAAGAATAAATGTTAATATAATATGTAAAAAATCAAATGTATAATATGTTAATCAACCAGATTTGACTTTTTACCAGTGAGTACCTAAACCTAGAGTTGAGGTCGTTGTAGTCTTGGAGATGAGATCACTATAATCGTGAAATTGAACCTAGTTTTTGTCAATGAACCTAGACTATGTTGCGAAACTGTCTTTACTATATATAATCATATATATAATTATTTTCTAAAATAATGATTGAATTTCACCTAACCGAAATAGAATGTCTTTAAAAAAGTCTTGTTTGTAATTCTAATGTAATTATAATGTAATGGACTATTTTATATAACTAATGTTAAATAATACTAAAAAAATTAAAAATATAGTTTCAACAAAAAATTTAAGTCTAAAGTTTTAATTTATTATTAAATCATTATTTTGAATTTTGAACTAATTTATTTATATACTATAATTTTATATTTAAACTTTATAATTAATCAATAATATTTTATTTTAGTCTAAAATTTAATATTAATAAAATTAAATCCTTTATAATATTTAACACGTTATAATAAAGATATAGTTTCAACTTAGAGTTGAGGTCATTGTGATCTTGGAGATGAGATCACTATAATCGTGAAATTGAACCTAGTTTTTGTCAATGAACCTAGACTATGTTGCGAAACTGTCTTCACTATATATAATCATATATATAATTATTTTCTAAAATAATGATTGAATTTCACCTAAGCGAAATAGAATGTCTTTAAAAAAGACTTGTTTGTAATTCTAATGTAATTAGATTGATTGTAAAAAGAACGGTTTTGTTAGAGATATTAGGATTGTAGAACAATTTTTTTAATGCAATCTTTCATGAAACCTACTCAAAGATCATCCCAAAACCTACATAACCCGAACTCGTAAAACTTTCAATCCCATTTACAAAATTCATGAGCACCTTGTTTAAGGGCTTCAAAGATCCATTTAAAAGTATTAGAGTTTAATTTCTTAGCCGAAATAATTACATTCGAAAATAAATATTTGAAATACCAAAAATGAAATTTGTCTTTTGATCGCAAGCCGTCCATAATCAATTTTTTATTTCCTTCTATATATATAAAAAAGACATGCCTCCGAACTTAGCTAAAAAGACGACAATATTCACTGCATGCAAATCCGTGTCTTCCGACAAAGAAGCAATAACTCTGCTCCTCCAAACCCATCTTTGCGAGAATTCTCTGTTCCAAGACACCATTCTCAATGTTGCACGTCCTTCCATAAAAGCAGCATTTACTTGAATTTTACACTCCCAGTAGCTCTCTACTTCGATATCTTCAATGACGCCCAAGAGCCTTTCATCAAGCTCATGTTGAGAACTCGATTGGCTATGCTCCCAAGCTCTAGCTCTGACTCTGATGATGCTAGATGCACCTCCATCTCATGTTGTTTGACTGAAAGTCTTCTTATTTCTCCAGTTCCATCCTTAATTCAAGGTTTACAATACTTTTTTTACTTGTAGATTGCACATACTGTTAATTTCAAGCATTCTATATATACTATGATGAGTTGGTTGTATAAAATATGTTATGTTTACATGTATGTTAATTGTCGTGTATTGTTTACTATCACAGATTTAAAAGTGTTTTGATAGTGTAAATTATATAAAAATTAACTTGCATGAAACATATAAGTATGAGCAAGAAAGGACAGAGAAGAGTGTAGGGAAAAAAAGACCACGAAACGATCAAATTACAAAAAAATTAAAATGTATAATAAAGTATATCTTTAACTAGAATTATCTAAATATAATTGATTTTTGAAATGGTTTATCTAGGTGGAGAATTATCTCCTTGATCCCAATAAATGAGATTAAACACAACGTATAACAGTTCACACGAACTTAATGAAGCAAATACTTGCAACAATCGAAGCGGAGCAACAATCTGACATGTTTAACAACAGTCCGTTATCTCGTTTCCAATATTTCAGAGGATAGGTGTTCCCTAAAAAACCGGCACCTTCTTGTTCTTAGTCAACTGGAGTTAGGTAGGTATGATGAACTTTACTTCAAAATTGGGGGCAAATTCACCGGTTCACCATCTACAAATTTGAACAGATATCCGGTAAGAATTAAGTGTCGTTACATGTTTTTTAATTAATACGTAATTTATGGTTTCACTTTACATGTGAATTGGTGTTGAATTGACATGTTTAAATTGTGATCAAGTATCTGAGGTAAATGCGGAATTGATAATAAAAAATTCTTTAAGGGATGGGTTTTTGAATAAGCTTGGAACACAACGAGCCCAATTTCCTTCTTGGTGTTCTACGGGGTAAATTTGGCGAGACCAATAAGTAGAAGTTGGCGCTGATCAATGTCACGATAATAGAGATGATGATTTTGCCCACCGAATGACAACACACTATTTCTAACGAAGTCTTCACGGTAGCAACAAATGTGGATCTCTTCGCCTAATATCCATGGGAAATGATGGGAATTTTAGGTTGTGTGAATCCCTTAAAAGGATTAAGGTTTTAGGGACGAAGTCCGGGTTCAACATTGACGGATATATTCACTCGTTAATCGCGTTGGTATTTGAGTTGTTTCCTGCATTTGAAGAGAACGGCTTCGCAAAACGGAATATGGACCGCCCAATACCTAAAATACTGAAGTGGTCTTACAACTTCAATCCTGAGTACGATAATATTTGTCGTATCTTCGAGGATGATCATGAATTTATCTTATGGTTTACTATTTTCGTAAATTGATTATTTATTTATTATTTAAGTTGCTCACATTTGTTCTTGTAAATTATAGCTTGTGTTCAACAATATAAACACAACAAAATAGGAAATGATCGAAGGAGTGCCGGCTCGAAAAGAATACCATTTCCCTATCTCGAGAAATGATTCAACACCAAACACAACTACAAAAGGATAGGAAAAGGCCATTTCATTAAAATTTCTCGATGGTCACATATGGCGGAGGAATACCATGGTTAGAAGAGATATATGAAACAACACGTACAAAAAAAGAAATCTAAAACAGATAGAGCCTCTAACCCACCAAGCGGGATTATAACTCTCAATTATCGGTTTTAATGACCTCCTCTAAAAAAGGAGAAACAAGACCTATCCAGGTCAGACTCGAGTCGTGATTAACCGTAAAGCGAGCTAGGTTATGGGATGCGATATCACAAAAACATGAAATATGAACAACATAAAATTTCTCTTCATATCTCACCTATCTGGTGATGCGACGAAGAAGCGTCCCAAGCTTTGTCGCTGGCGAAAATCTCTCAGTCACCGCCTTAACCACTCCCAAGCAGACGACTGGATCGCCACTCTCATGCAGTTGATACTAAGTACTAATTCTATGCCATAGAGGATCGCCTTCACCTCCGTAAACTGAGGGGAGAATTTATAGCCAACGAAAGCGTATGCGCGACGATCACCTATCCGGTGTTGTATCTGGTAATGCAGCACACACCGAATCCTCCTCGATCGTGAGCCACGCTGCATCAACATTAATCGAGATGAAATCCTATCCCGGTGGAGTCCATCTAGGAGTCTGAATATCTCGATCTCTCGTCGCCCACTGGACTAGCTGAGTCGGGCTCCAACCTGGTCTCCCAAATAAGACATTGTTCATGTAGTTCCATAACTGCCAAATAATAGTAATAAATAACTCATGGTTACTAACCCAAGAATTTTTATCACTCTGATAATGGTGTCAAATACGTCTCCCTCTATTAAAGGCGGAAGGATGTGACCGAAACCAATTTCATTCCAGACTCTTCTACTCCAACTGCACCTCCAAATCGCGTTGAATAATGTCTCTCTCATTCCATGACAAATCAATATCTGATCCAAGTAGACTCGCCAACAGAGGATTTTCACTTTAGAGGGAACTCTCAACGGCCAAAACCTCCTCAACCAACTCTTCATCAATGTTGGATCAGAAAAACTAGCGTCAAGAATATTTGCTCTCTCGAATCGCAAATTTGTATCTGCTCTTGATCACTCTTTGCCCTCTGTAAAGTGCCAACGGTTCAAGTCCGGGATCCTCTCTCACTTACGCGAAATAGTCAAGATGTCCTCCTCCTTGAACATCGCTCGAATCTGATAAACGTCCTAGCTACCGTCCCCTATGCGCATATTGAGAGGGATCAAAAGGGGATAGACCAAGAGGCTGACCTGTCTCTAGGGATTCATTTATCTCCCATGACCAGAACTGATTTGCCTTCGCCTATCATCCATCTCGACCCGGATTGGATGATCACTCTACCTCAAAGAATACTGCACCACATGAATGAACTACACCAACGTTGGAGGGTGGTCATGACATCTCTGTCGGGAGAGTAGCTCTGGCGATAGACTCTCCTACAAGATATTCCGATCTCCGGAAGAACCTCCATACACTCTTTCCTAATAGGATCTGGTTGAATTTCTTCAAACATTTGAAATTCATCGTGCCTTTTGACTTGTGTTTCTGGAGAACCTCTTACTTGCACCACTGGATCCTGCTAATCTTTGTACCGGCTCCCCACCAAAACTTGAAAATCACCGAGTGAATATCTCTAATAAAACTCCTCAAAATCTGGTGAAACAAAGCCACGTAGTTGGGGATTGACTGAAGAATAGATTTAATGAGCACCACTAGGACAACAAAGGCTTTTAAAAGCGACAAAATTCGCTTCTAAAGACCAAAAAATCGGTTCTAATGATTCGCGTCTAAAGGTCTAGAAGCGACAATGTCGCTTCTAAATATCTTTCAAACGTCGAACTTAAAAGCGACAAATCGCCCCTAAAGTTTCTTCTAAGGTTCCAACAAAGTGAAAAAATGGTAGGAAAATATGGCAGGTAATATTTAGAAGCGACGTTGTCGCTTCTAAAAGTATTACCCACCAAATTTAGAAGCGACATTGTCGCTTCTAAAAGTCAAAATAATATTTTTTTAAAATTTTTATCTGATTGAATTTATTAAATATTAAATTTATTATTAATTAATTAAAATTTGTATGGAATATAATTAAAATTAATCATAATTAAATATACTAATTGAATTTAAATAAATATAAACAAAATAAATATGAAGTCGAAAATGTTAAACATTAAAATGTAGATAATTTATCAACACACGTAAAGTTATAAAAACCATAAACAAAATAGTTATAAAAAGTATATAAGTCTACAACATGAATAAAACTAAGATCTTCTTCCGCGTCCCCGACCTTACCTCCGCGTCTTGCGCCGGATCCGGAAGGAGGCTCGGTGTCGGGCTCGGTGTTGGTGGAAAATGATGAACGCGAAGGCTCGTCTAGGCGTCGACGTGGCTGATCCGATGTGTGTTGCAAACCCAAAACGCTCGAGGGTCTGAACTGAGACATGTACTGGTTCAATGTTGCATTAAACGCGGGGTTGACATTGATGCTCGGATTTTGGCCGCTAGTCGACATACTGCAAAACATAAAGGTTAGTTTATAATTTTAGTTTATGAAATAAATTTAGTATAGTTTAAACAATAATTAAATTAAGTTAAAAAAATATTACTCAGTCTTCATCATCATCAGTTATAAAGTCAGTTTGATATATTTCGAGATCATCGTCAACAGTATATCCGAGAAAACGATCAACGTCTACGTCATGATCATCGTCTATGAAGTCATCGATAAGCTCATATTCGGTAGCATCATCCACCAAAGTTGGTTCACAATTTTCAAGCGTCCGAAGGGAGGGCAGGAAGCCAGAGGGAGGGCAGGCGGCCGGAGGGGAAGGGAGGGGAGGGGACAGGAGGGCAGGGGTGGAGGGTAAGGGAGGGGAGGGGCGTAGGCGATATGAGGGGCGGAGGAGAAGGGGAGGGTAGGGGCGGAGGGGAAAGGAAGTGGCGGATGGGAAGGGAAGGGAAGGGACAGAGGGGAGGGGAGGGGAGGGGAGGGCCGGAAGGGAAGGGAAGGGTTGGAGGGAAAGGGAGGGCAGGGCTGGGGTGGAGGAAAAGGAAGGGGAAGGGCGGAAGCGGAGGAGAGGGCCGAGGAAAGGGCCGAGGAAGGGCGCCGAAAATCGGAGACGATGGCCAAAAGGGATGGTCGGATGGGAGGGAGAGAGAAAAGAGAATTTTTCGTTAGGGGATAGGAGGAGAGGGGAATTTTTTGTAAGGACGACGTTTTGGTAAGCGGGGACATTATAAGCGACTAATCGCTTCTAATGTCGCCGTAGGTGAAATTTTGGCGGAAAGATTTTGGAGCGAAAAATATTGGGCATTAGAAGGGACTAGTCGCTTCTAAGGCCCAATTTTCGACACTTAGTGAAATTTTGCGGAAGTATTTTCGAGCCAAATAATATGGACATTAGAAGCAACTAGCCCAAAAACCTATACTTCGTGAAATTTTGGCGGAGATATTTTGGAGCCAAATAATTTGAGATTTAGAAGCGACATTAGAAGCGACAAATTGCTTCTAAAATCCGAACATACTAAAATATTTGGCGCGGAGGGCGCGAGCAAATAATTTTGAACTTTAAAAGCGACTTGTCGCTTCTAATTTTGTCGATTCGGACTATTATAAATGACTTGTCGCTTCTAATGGTCAAAATTTTCATTTTTCGGGAAAAATTGGGGTGTTTACGTTAGAAGCGACTAGTCACGTCTAATGGTCAAAAGTCGCTTCTAATACTACCCGTCGCTTCTAAAGGTCATTTTTGTAGTAGTTCACGTCTCTGCCATCCTGTGAGATGGAGAGACTGTTCCAACCCTTAATCTTTTCTCAAACACGGTCTCTCACAAACTTAACAAGCTGAATTTGGACCAAATCCTCTTTGTCTTCCTCCCGGACATCATTTTCAAAACAGACGTCGGACTTTTGAAAGTTCACCATTTGGCCTTAGGCCTATAAATAAGTTCACAAAATCTCGGTGAAAATCTTGCACTCATCGGCCTCGTTCGAAAGAAAAAAAATACTATCGTCCGCGAATACACTAGGACAAAAAAAGCTTTTAGAACCGACAAAAGTCGCTTCTAAAAGACATTTAGAACCGACATTAGAAGCAATATTTGTCACTTCTAATGAGTCGCTTCTAAATGTCCAGAAGAGACTTTGTCGCTTCTAAAGGTATTTTGGGCGTCGAATTTAGAAGCGACAAGTCGCGCCTAAGGTCACTTCTAAGGTTCAGAAAAAAGTGAAAAAGCGTGGGAAACTTTGGAGGGTAACATTCAGAAGCGACAGTGTCGCCTCTAAAAATCGACCCGCCAAATTTAGAAGCGACATTGTCGCTTAAGTCAAAATGATATTTTTTAAAATTTTTATACGATTTAATTTTATTAAATATTAAATTTTAAATTTATTATTAATTAATTAAAATTTGTATGAAATATAATTAATATTAATCATAATTAAATATACTAATTGAATTTAAATAAACAAAAGCGAAATAAATATTAAGTAAAAATGTTAAACATTTAGATGTCGATAATTCATAAACACACATAAAGTAATAAAATCATAAACGAAATAGTTATAAAAAGTCGATAAGTTTACAACATGAATAAAATTAAGATTTTCTTCAGCGTCCTCGACCTCGTCCTCCACGTCTTCCGCTGGCTCCGGAAGGAGGCTCGGTGTCGGGCTCGGGGTCGGTGGGAAATGATGAAGATGAAGGCTCGTCTGGGCGTCGACGTGGCTGATCCGGAGTGTATTGTGAACCCGAAGCGCTCGAGGGTCCGAACACGAGACATGTATTGATTCAATGTCGCATTAAACGCGTGGTCGATATTGATGCTCGGGTTTTGGCTCAAACCAACGGCCATGCCGAACACGATATCTCTAAGAGCCGCCAACTCTTCCTTTTCATACGACGACTTCGAACTCTCGTTCTCAACGGAAGAAAATGATTCGTCGAAGGCATTGGCTTCAAGCAAGTCCGAGCGCGGGATGAGTGGCCCATTGCCCGTAGACCAATCACGTCGCATCTTGAGAACTTCGGTCATAGAAATCTCCTCGAAGTTAGTCATGTCCACCGGACGTCCCAAAGCCCGAGTTTGCTCTTGTAGATCAGCAACACGAGCTACTATCCGAGCCTACAAACACAATATAAATTAAATTAATTATTAATAATTCAAATTATAATGTAAATTTGGAAAAAATATTTATACTTACGCGATACTGTCCAGCAGTATGCGTAGTCCACTGGCTATTGTGTGTCTAATTTGTAATTGAATGAAAATATACGTACGTGACTGTGACAATAATCGAAAAATGAGATTGTGCCTTGTAGGCTCTTCGTGGTCTTTTTTGTCTAATTCAGTTTATTTGTTTTGGACACTTTCTGTAAATAAACATTGGTTAGGGTAAGAAAACTTGTTTTTAAAATTAAAATGATAAAGTAAAAGTTTAATCCATCTAATTGATACATGAAACTCCTATGTGTCCATCCTACATATCAACTGAGACCACACTTGGTTCGACATGCCCTTGGGCGTCCGCGCGAGCGCCTCCTCTCAATCTCCGCCGCAGTCGATCCGGTAAATCCGACTATACTTCGCATGCTCGTCACGCAGACGCTTCTTCGCGTCGCGAATAATGGTCTTTTCGATGAGTCTAGAGTGGCACGCCGCCGGAATGAGTTCTCCCGACTCACTATCGTACACAAAGTCGTACTCTGAGTAAATGCCAGAAAAAAACGCCGCTTGTTGTTGCAACGAGACGCTATTCAGTTGGGCGTCGTCGGAGGAATGTGCTCTTGCACCAAAACTCCAAGGCTATTGGCGAAGGTCCCAACGCGCCGCCTTTTTTGACACTCTCTCCTTCACTCCTACTCAAAGGAGGATAAAACTGGAGGCGAACAAGGTCGAAGACAATGACCACTTCTTTTCCTCGTCTAGCCTTTTGCAAAGTTTGACCCGTGGTCAAAGCTCATCTAGACGAAGGCGTCCGAGGTTCATTGCCACTAGTCGACATACTGTAAAACATAAAAGTTAATTTAAAATTTTAATTTATGAAATACATCAAATATAGTTTAAACAATACATTAAATTTAGTTAAATAAATTACTCAGTCTTCATCATCATCAGTTATGAAGTCATTATGATCTATTTCGAGATCATCGTCAATGGTATCTTCGAGAAAACGATCAACTTTGTCGTCATGATCATCATCGTTGAAGTCATCGATAAGCTCATCTTCGGTAGCATCCTCCACCAGAGTTGGTTCACAACCATCATGAAGATGAGACAACTGATCAAAGTCATTATGTTGTACAGACAATGGAACGTCAGCCGATGATGAAACGTCAATGTCAGGAAAATCCCACACGAATCGGTGATTACAATCTTCGACGACATTTCATTCTCTTTTTTTAGGATTTCGAGGATCGGACAAGTGAAATACATGTTTGGCTTGAGTAGCGAGTATAAATGGTTCGTCTGGGATCCACTGTTTCACAACATCATCCATCCTTCCATAGAAGGTGTAGTCTTCTACAGGTACGCTAATGCTGCTATTTTGAGTAGTACGCATCTCATCTCGACGAGAAGTAATAAATTTTATGCCGTTCACCACACAACTCGGATAAATGTGAACATTTTGAAAGGGTCCGACTGACAATGCGTACAACTCGTCAGACACATCGAATCCACCGACTTTCTGGTCGTAATCCTTTTTAGCGAACCAGACTCTAAATTCTTTCCGATGCGTTTTGTCAACATCACGGCGACGTTCAGATTCCATGAGATTCCAATGCTCGCTATACATTATTGAATCGGGAAGTTAGACAAATAAATTAATGAACTTACTTATATGGAAATAATTAAAAAGAGTACTCATGTTATATACGGATCAATTTTGGTACAATTTGTCAAGATGTACCACTCTGACATCTTTCTTGACTTGTCGTCCAATCGGGTTGGAGTCATCTTCCTAAAGGCACACACTTACTGGATTGGAAAATAGAGAACTTGTGAGGCTGAACGACATCGGTCGAGGAATCTCCTAAGTACTATGCAAGAAATGTCAAAGCTTCTTCCACAACATACGCTTCAGCTATAGATCCATATGGTCTCGCTTTGTTTCGAACGAAATGCTTTAGTGTCCCGAGATATCTTTCAAATGGATACATCCATCTCATATGCACTGCACCACCTTCGAGACCTTCCTCGGGTACATGAATAATAACATGAACCATGATCGTAAAGAAAACAGGTGAATTTCCATCTTACACAATATCTCAATGATGGAGTCTTGGGATTTCTCGATATCCTTCACTCGTAACCTCTTGGAACAAATAAGCTTAAAAAATTTCCCAAGTTCTGCAATCATCTCTTGGATTTGTTTCGAAACATGAGGACTGATACCCACTGCTAACAACCATTGCATTATCACGTGCAAGTCATGCGCCTTCAACCCGGTTACTTTTCTATCGAGAGTGACAGTTTTTTCAAATTTCATGCGAGACCGTCGGGAACCTTAATGGACATGAGAAACTCAGCAAACATTTTCCATTGCGTGGGTGTGACAACATAAGAAGCTTGTGGTTTGAATCACTTGTTTCCACGCTTCTCCAAGTGTAAGCTAGACTTAATCTTCAAGTATTTTAAGTCTTGCCTCGCCTTTTCGGGGTCCTTATCTTTCCCTTCGATACTACATAACGTACCGAGCAAGTTCTCGCACACATTTTTTTCGATGTGCATCACATCAAGGTTGTGCCTCAACGTCAAATCGGACCAATATGGTAACTCGTAAAAGATACTTTTTTTGGTCCAATTCAGTTCGATCTCGCCTCGCTTTCGTTTCGAACTCGTACAGTGCTTGCCCGAAATCCATTCAGTCAGCCTCTTCGGAGGCCTTCCTTTCTCGACGCGCGTTGTGTAGTTACCACTGCATGTTCTCATTCGGGGAGAATTGGGCAAGAATCGTCGATGATCGTAATACACGACTTTGTTTCTAAGAGACAATGATGGAGTGTCTTTCGTGCACGTCGGGCACACAAGGTACCCTTGACCATTCTACCCAAACAAACTTCCACGAGCATGAAAATCATTTATCATCCACATAAGTGATGCCCGCAATAGGAAGACATGATTATGGTTAGACCCATCTCGCACTCGAGCGCCCAAGTCCCACAATTCTTTCAATTCTTCGACGAGCGGTTGTAAAAACACATCAAATATCTTTCCCATGCAATTTCGGACCAGGAATCAAAAGCGTCAACATCAAGTACTCGGATTTCATGCACAACCACAGTGGCAATTATACGTCGTCAATACCACCGGCCACATACTGTAAGATAAGCTCATTTCTCCGAAAGGATTGAAACCATCTGCAACAAGTCTGAGTCGTACATTTATCGGCTTGATGGCGAAGTCCGGGTATGTTTTATCTAACTTCTTCCATGCTTTACCGTCAGCAGGATGACGTAGAACACCTTCTTCAACCACTCGTTCTTTCTCTTGTCACTGCATTTCAACAGCTGTGTGTCGGGAAGCGTACAACCGCGTGAGACGATATTTCACAGGAAAGTATCGTAAACTTTATGCGGTACCAATTTCCCAACAACCTATCTGCTTTCATTGCACACCAGACAAACATCTGCACCTTTCAAATCCTTCCAAAACAAGACGCAATCATTCAGGCACATGTCAATCGTCTCGTATCCCATGCCAAATCGCTTCAACTTTGACTTTGCCTTGTAATTTTTATTTCTGGAATTCTATTCCCAATAGGATGAGATTTTTTCAAGAGTTGCAGAAGTTCTGTAAATGACTTGTTCGTCCAATGGTTCATCACTTTGATGTACATTAATATGACCAAGAAATATAATGATGAGAACTCCGTACAATCAGGGTACAACTCTGCATTCAACTCGGTGAATAGATCCGCGATTTTCTCTTCTTCAGCCACATCTTTTGCAGTTGGATCATTAAAATCGTCATGATCAATATCAATATCATTCCTGATATCTTCGATTGTGTCATGGATTCCACCAACATCTTCTTGGTCGTATGAATCATTTAGCGCAGGAATGACATCTTCGTGTGAGTCTCCATGGTGATACCACCGAGTGTAATACAGAGTAAATCCTTTGAACATGAGATGCGCTATAACCACTGGGATTTGTTGAGTTAGCACATTATTGCAACGACGACAAGGACATTTAATTTTGTGCTTGCTGTTCATTTTGAATCGTGCAACTCGAATAAATTCATTCACGCCCATTTCGAATTCAAGACTACATCGATAATTTTCAGTTATCCAATCTCGACTTGGATTTGACATGACGTTGAATGTTGAAATTATAAGGAAATTTGTGAGATTGAGAACTATTGGAAAATGTACATAGTATATATGAGTTGATTGTTGATGATATGATATTGGAAAGTTGTTGAATTTAGATACTACTAATTAATGATTTGTTTGATCGATTGGTATAACTTAAAAATTTACATAAATTTGAGCAGAGTTTCCCCTAAAACATAGACAAACCAAAAACCTGAAATTTGTACAAAACAAATATATACCAACCAGAACTATCATATTGATCAATAAATTAAAAATCTACATAAAACAAACTACATATATAACTTGTATTCAACATATTCAACTTAACATATTTAACTTATAATTAATTTATATTTAACATATTCAACTTATAATTAACTTATATTCCACATATTCAAATTAATTCATTTCAACATATTTAAATTATTAACATTTTAAAATTAACTTAAATTCAACATATTCAAATTAACATATTCAACTAAACTTAAATTCAACATTCAAATCAACATATTCAACTAAACTTAAATTTAACATATTCAAACTAACATGTTCAACTAAACTTAAATTCAACATATTCAAATTAACATATTACACTTAACATATTCAACTAAGTTTCAAGTTATTTAATTAACATAAAAATACCTTGTGAGAGGAAACAAGCAAGGGCGAACTAGACGGCGGTCACTACGAGGGTGCGATCAACTCGACCAAAACGCGAAAAATTAAATAAATATTAAAAACCGGATTAAAAAAAACTAACAATTAACGCTATATAAAAGTATATTAACAAAACAAAAAAACGATTACACATTAAACTTAAATTTAACCAAACTAAAAAAACTTACCGATAACGGGGACATGAAGTGGCGACCGGAGCAATGAAGTGACAGCCGAAGCAAACCGTTGGCGGCCAAAAAATGGCTGACCGGAAAAGAGAAATTAGATTGGAAAATAAAAAAATGACTTTGTGACGGAAATGAACTTACCGGAAAACGGAGGGCGGAGACCGGTCTCAGGTCCAGCCGGAGAGAGATGGGTGGAGGGGCAGCCGGAGAGAGAGAGAGAGGAGGGGCAGGAGATAGAGAAGGCGCGGATGGGCGGAAAAGGGAGAAGGGAGGATAGGCTGGAGAGAGATGGGCGGCCGGAAAAGAGAGAGAGATGGGCGGAGGGCCGGGAGAGAGAGGGGTGGCTGGAGAGATAGAGAGGAGGGGCGGAAGAGAGAGATGGGTGGATGGGCGGCCAGAGAGAGAGAGAGAGAGGAAGGGCGGGGGAGCGAAAGGGGCGGATGGGCGGCCAGAGAAGAGGGAGGTGCGGCGGGGCGGTCGGAGAGAGAGAGAGAGAGAAGGGGAAGGAGAGAGAGGATGGGGCGGGAGAAAATGAGAGAGAGGGGAAGAGAGGGGAGGGTCGGGTGCTTTAATATCCCTAGGGACATTAAAAGAGACATTAGAAGCGACTAGTCGATTCTAATGACACCCGGTGAAATTTTGGCGGAAAGGTTTTGGAGACAAAGATTTTGGACATTAGAAGCAACTAGTCGCTTCTAATGCCCAAAAATCTATGCTTGGTGAATTTCGGCGGAAAGGTTTTGGAGCCAAAGAATTTGGGCATTAGAAGTGACTAGTCGCTTCTAATGCCCAAAAATCTATACTTAGGTGAAATTTTGGCGGACAAATTTTGGAGCCAAATAATTTGGGTATTAGAAGCGACTAGTCGCTTCTAATGCCCAAACATACTGAAATATTTGGGGCGGAGGGTGCGAGCCAATATGTTTGGCCTTTAGAAGCGATTAGTCACTTCTAAAGGTCAAAAATTTCATTTTTTGGGAAAAATAAGGGTATTTAGGTTAGTAGCGACTAGTCGCTTCTAATGCCACCCGTCGCTTCAAAAGATCAATTTTGTAGTATTAATAATAGGTGAGATACCTGAAGATTTCCGAACCGAACTCCCAAGATCTCTTCCGCTTGCTCACTTGCTCGAAAGAGACTCGAGAACCCGTTAGAGCAAATAAGAAATAATAGGGAGAGATAAGGTACTCTCAGCGGAGGCCTCTGAAGGGAATCACATTGCCTCTGGTGGATACATCTCATAACAAGTTGTACTAATTGTGTGCTATTGTTGGCTGAGATGCCAACAATAAGATTATTTATTTACATATTGATGTAATATAAATCTTTATAAGTCCTTTATTTAATTGCTGATTAAATTAATAAAAGTTGAAACGTTCATTCATTCTTTTTTTCGTTTGTTTGAAGATTTATGATATTAAATAGTCTTATAGTCCTTAATCAAACCTAACAATGTATGAAGAGACAAATGTAGATTTACGTGAACAAACTCTTCATGGTTTGGTTAAAATGAAATATTCGCAATCTAAAGATCAACGGGCTATTGATCCTAGTATGATTGTTGGAAGAATCTATGATGTCTGGTTAAAAGGCATAGAGAGTTAGGAACTCTATAATTTTTTCACTGTATCTTCTAAAGATACTGAATTGACCAGTGCACCTTTAGAGACAATGTAAGAACAAATCATTTAACTTCTTCTGTCTCAAGGTCACTATGTATGAATTGCATTGTGTTTACCTATATTCTGAAATGAGACATGTCATTTCATAGTTTTAATTTTCTCATTTGAGAAAGTCAAATTCTAGATCCATCAAGTGATCTAGACTAGACTAATTGGTGAGATATTAAGTTATGAAGATGTAAACCAGCTTTGTGAAGTTCTCATAGATATGGAATTCATGTACAACATTGCTGAAATGCAATGTATATCACCTCATGCTTTATTACTTGGATTGTGAATAAATGAACCGCGCGGTATCCAAAATTATGTAGCGACTTTATTTGGATGAAACAATGTGACTTGTTAGCTCCTCGTCAATCATCGTTTCTAACTTATTCACAAGTAACAAATGAGTTGAGGAAATAACAACTAGAAGGGTAAAATGGTAATTTTATAAATCACATCTAGTTGATGATATTCATAAAGGGTAATCATTCGATAATATTCAGGGGATCCGCTCATCACAAATAAGTAGATTTTTTAGTAGAAAATATATTCATTTGAACCGAGAGATTTTCAGTGTCAACACTTTATGGAGTTAGTTGACATTAAACTAGACTTGGAAAAGTTTGTGAACTTTGAGTCCAAGAGTCCTAGTTAAAGCTTTGTTAATTTGGGTCCATAAGGTCACTATCACAAGTCATTAGAGTAGAGTTTGTTAAACTAGAAGTCAAGTCAAAATAAATTCAATTGTTGAAATAGACGTATTTTCTGAAAATGGTCTAAAGGGTATTTTCTTCCTTAAGGATAATTGATGTAAAATGTCAAAAATAAGATTTTTAATGTCAAATTAAGATTTTGAATTTTCTCACAAATTAATTTAAAGTCACACGCCTGAAATTTGGTTTTCATGCTTAGTGAATTAAATTTTGTGACATGTTATTGTATGGGCAATAATGCGAGGGCTTTTCCCTAATTTGTTATGAAAAAAGTAGGAAGTAAATATGTGTGTGTAGACACCCATATGGTCGGCCACTTTACATGAAGGGGTGAGAGAAATATCTTCTTTTATTTGGTGGATTATTGCATATTGATGATTGCCCAATAGAAAAGAGGAAATGAATTTCTTTGAGAATGAAATAAATGTGCTAAGTGATGAAACAAATTTCTCTCACTTATGATACAATGTTGGCCGGCCATGTAGAAGAGAAAATGAGGAGGAAATCAAATATTGTGTCATGAATACACAATAGGAAAGGGTAATTACACTTTCTTGTATTTCCTACTCCTATAAATAGAGCCGCACATAGATATGTGAAAACAAACTTTTTGGTCTTACTCTCTCTCTCTTCTAGTCGACCATGTTTCTCCCTCTCTCTCTCAAATATACTTTTAGTTTGGCACCTAGATCCTCACTTGATCTAGAAAATTAGTTTATGATCAAAGAATTGTTCTTGGTTCATATTGTTTAATAATGTCCACTCACTAAACTCTAGTGGTAAAAACTTTCATGGTTGCTCGAGAATGCAAACACGAAAGGCAGAGAGACAAGGAGAATGATCTTCATCCAAGAAGGGACTCCAAGATCAAGCAAAAAAAGAAAGGTTAGTATTCAAGTATTTAAATAATTTTTTAAATTTATACATGTTCATGCACTTTGCATAGGTTAGTAAAATTGTTTTACTTGTAAAGAAATTTTATATTCCGCCATTAATATGATTAATGATAATTTTTCTTAACTCTACATCTATTCCAACAACTATAACATAGTTTTAATATCGTCGACTCTAAACTCACTCGTCGTTGTGCCGCTGCAACACACGTTTTCCCTCTTGTTCCAATTATTGGTCAATATCGTTTAATCAAATGTCTACTAAATCACATCTAGATCAAGGTTTGTATTCATATATGTACTCACGTGTGTATCCACTTCTAATGTCCATAGTCGTGCCCGTCATAATAAATCATGAACTAAAATGACCATTATCTCAATTTCTAATCTTCAAAAAATTGATGGGGGTGATCAACCGAAATAGTCATGTGATCATCTACAAATTCTATGCGAACTATATGACGTGTTCTGATTATTGTGACCTCCGTGTACAATTTAGAGATTTCTACCAACCATAATGTCATGCTATCTACTATTGAGTTTTTATAACTTATTATTATTAATGTTTGTTTTGTAATAAATAATTTGTCTAAAGTAATACTTGAATTTGACGTTTATATATATGTGATTATCTTATGTTTATGATAACATTATTTTCATCACAATGGATTCTAGTGTTGTTCTCACGACAATCACAATTTTCGTCGAAATTTTTTCAACAAATTTATAATATTTTTATCTATTTTTTATATTTGGGACTATCTGACGTACTATCAACCACTTCAAGCTACTAAATACAAAGAAAAAACTGTTGCCATGTCTATAATAAACAAAATATCATTTTGGCTCGAAGCTCCAAATATATTCGCCGGATAACGTATTTTATCATATCTCCTTTCCTTTCCTAGGTCATAATTATAGCCTTGCAAATTGCAATATCTTATCTTTTCTTTATATAAGTAGCAAGATTGATAGATATAGCCTGACAATGACAAAAATAAATTCCTAGCAATTATGCTAGAAAAGACAAAAAGTAGACAGTTTCTTGTTTGAATTTTTATCCAAATATGGAGAGGCCTTATCTTTTCTAAGCTATGATTAACTTAAGAGGGAACTCCATGGTTCTGTTGGTTTTATGATATTATCTAGATGCATTATATCTCACATTCATAGTGGAACCAAATAATTCATTCAAGTTAGCGTTAGGCCAAATAATTTGTCCGAAATTTTGATTCAGTAGCCCCATTGATAAACGTCGTTTAACTAGTGTAATAGAAGGTCCTAAATTAAATTTTTTTAGACTCATTTAGATTAATTCCATAAACATCAAAATTGCATTTTTATTCCAAATTCAACACTACGTTACTGAGTTTATACCAAAAAATTTCGGTTTGTGAGAATGGGACGACGTAGCATGCTTTAGAAGCTGAAAAATATTTGGAGAATAAATGATGGACAAGAGTGGAAAATAAAGGGACTAAATCTCTATTACGAAGGATAATAAACGTGAATTAATTAATTCGTAGGATATGATACCTTAAAAAGGAAATGTGATATTAATTTGCAAAAATAATAACGGCAACACGTAATTTTGAGAAAATAAATTTTTGCTTGAATTTTTAGTAGCACGAGTGCCAAGTAAAAATAACATTTATGTGTGTAGTTTTCGCTAAATTTCTTTAAATTGGTATATCAATAACTAATTCAAATGGGAAGTAATAACTTGTTATTTGTATTTTATTGTTTAGATAAAATGAACTTAGAAAATATACTACGACATTCTGCGACTCTCAACTCTCAACTCTCATCTACTTCTGCAATTTTCATGGAAAAACACAACTTTCATTGACATTTGTTTCAAGTTTCCCAAATTGCATATTTCATGACTGCTCCAGGCTTCTTTTTATACATCTCATTTTGTGTTTCTTTCACACTTCTAAACCTCCAATTATTAGAATATCTAGTTTCGTCTTTAAACCAAAAATTATTTCTGCTGAAGTGCACTATGAACTTTAACTACCAGCGAGAGTACTTAATCAAATTTTCATTTTGGTGGACAGTAACATTGATCAAACTTAACTATTTCTTGTTATCATTCTAATATTTAATAAAATTTTAAATTTTACATGTATAATTAATAAATATATATTTCTAGTATTTGAAAATTGAATTTTGCATAATGATCACCTTTACTACTCTTGAGCATAAGAATTTGTGAACATAAAAATAAAAGTTAAAATAATATCGAGTACCTTCATTTCAAATTTGTCGTTCAAACATCTTATTGACTTTGTTTATTTATAATTTTTTGTATAGTTTTTTTTATTTATTTATAGTTTTATGTTACTTGTTTTTTATTATTATTTACAAACATGTTTACTTTTTATGATTTAATTTGATATAAAGATAAATTGGTCCGAAATTAAATAGAGTATTTAAACTATTAAAACTAAATTATGAGGAGAATATTTTGAAACAGATATTCATATAACTCTAAAAACATTAAAGGATTTATCTTTGCACAGGCGGCTTGACTCTCTTATCAGAGAGAAAACCCAAACAAAAAAACATATTTCATTGAATTAGGGCCAAAAGCAAAATTGAGGACGTGCAACCCAACAAGGATTGTGAGCATGAAACTGCCGTAGGATATCATAGATTGCCTCCCAAAGCACAAGCAAAGGCCTAAAGTCAATGAGAAATTTAATAATATGGACCCAAAAAAAATTAAAATATTCACATTATACCTCTTTTATTCAAAATATCCAAAAATGGACTTTAGCCCCTTAAAGAGACAAAAATATCATTTCTCTCTCTTTTCCTCACTCTTTCTCTCTTTCCCTTCTCTTCTCTCGACCGAAACTCACCCTTCACCATTTTTAAAAAAAAATTCTTCAAATCTATCTTCACAAGTGCAAACCTATAGAGATCATGATTGCATAAAATAAAATCAATGTCTTCGAGTTCGGAAAATCATTTAACCGGCTGGGGAGACGGTCGGAAAACTCAAAAAACGTCACAAGAAAAAAAATTCCGAAAAAGATATGACTTATGCTTTTTGTTCTTTTAAATCAATTGAATGTAGTTTGTTTAGTGTTTTCGACCATAATGTATGTTAAATCGGTTTGATTCGAGAAGATTTGAGCTAGTTTAGAGATTTTAGGATTTTAGATTTTCCGGAAAAACAACGACCACGACGAACACCATCGTAGACATCATCGTACGATACCACACGTACGATACCACACGATATTGTACGATGGTCGTACGATACCGTACGATGGTCGTATGATGGCCTTCATGGTCATATCGTACGATATCATACGATATTGTACGATATTTGCGATAATGGACGATAACATGCGATTAAAACCTCTTTTTTGTACGATAATCTTAATTTTTTGTGTTTTGTGTAGGACCACTTGAAATTTCTCACTAACGAGACTTTCTCGGGACGTATAACATATAGTGGAACCGCCGTGTTGAAAAATGTAAAGAGCCGGTTCGAAGTAATGAAACTTGTCAAGCAACTCCGAGAGACGGTGTTCGAGCATTTCTTCTTCAAAAATAGCGAGTTGAATTTCGCGCCCGTTCTTGTGCACGCCCTTTTGGAGAGGAAGGTCGAGTCTATCAAGTACGGAGAGATTCAATTCGGGCTTGGCGGAAAGAGGGTTCGATTCGGCCGTCTCGAGTATGCCCTAATCTCAGGTTTAGACTACACTGACGGTCCGATAAAAGACGAGAAGGACAAACGATCTTCTAGAAGGCTCATTGATGAGTACTTTAATGGGATAAGCAACATCAAATTCAGTGCACTTATTGGATTTTGAAATGCGTGCAAGAACCCCGTAGACGTTTATAAGATCGGATTGTGTGTCTTCGTTCTCGGGTATCTATTGGGACAACCGGCAAACAAAGTTATCGAGCCAAAGTGGCAACCGTTCGTGCAATACGTAGAAGATCTCCCATTCTTCTACAGTTTTCCGTGGGGAACTTGAGTTGGGCCGAGACATTTCAATCGCTCTCGGTCAACTTGACACATCACCTCAAGGGTCTCGAGACGAAGTTGAAGAAGAAACCCGACGTTCAACAAAAAAAGGCAAAGTACACATTGTTTGGGAATCTTCACGCCTTTCAGTATTGGGCGTACGAGGCGATCCCGGAGATTGGGCAAGCCTTCGGAACAAGCATCGAAATACGAATTCCGAGAATGCATTCATGGTCGGATCCATCATCGTTCTTAGGAAGGACGTCGAGAAAATTATGAAGAAGAAATCAGTAACTTTTATTGATCTTTCATATTTTTATTTATTTGATATTGATCTTTGAAAAATTATAACATTTTTCTTATGTTTTCAGCTGGGCGTCCAAATGCTTCGACCTAGACAGACAGAGAAATGCTTCTTCAATATTCTTGAACACCAGACGAAGAAATGTCTATATCCGATAGACATAGAAGGAGAAAATGCAGTCGAGCCAAAGACGAGTAAATCAACATCGTCGGTTCAGCCGCGGAGGAAGCCAACTTCCTCGGCCACGACGAGGAAGATGACGATGATGATGAGTATATCTCTAATACTCCTCAAACGCGTCTGACGAAAGAGTCGAAAGCTCGCTCTCCTCGTCCTGACCCTCCTCGTCCTGACTCTCCTCGTCAACGGAGCCCAAGAACTTCGCCTCGTCCACAAGCTTTGGTTCCAAGCCAAGCGATGATGACCCAATTTTCGTAACGGTGGGAACGTCAAACGAGCTTCATCAAGGAATAGGATACATATTCCAGAATATGGCTACCCTAGGGCGCGACATGGACGTAGTTAACAAGAGAGTTGAGCTCATAGGCCACAGTCAGGTAATAAGATCGTTTGAAAATTATAAAAGTTTATTACAAATCTAACTAACAATTTTTACAGATTTGTACCTGAGAGCGTCTGAATCACGTTTCGTGACGTCACGGGGATGGCAGGTGGACCCATTCCTACCATGCAAGCGCGTGGTTCTAATACGCAGAAGAAGATGAACAAGGACAAAGATGCTAAACCTCATCCCCCTCAAGGCTCCACGCCTCCCCCTGGACCCTTCATACGTGTTCCTGATAATAGGCCTCTATCGCCGTTTATGCCTGAGAGCAGTTGGAGCCCTTCACCGACAATCCCAGATAAACAAGTCGGATTATTTAAAAGACCAATGACGCGACAAGATGAGGAGCCGTCGAGAGACCGTCGAAGCGTCAACGCGGCGAGTCACTCAAATCTCCACCGAAGACACCCCAGAAATCGAAGAAGTGAGACGACTTCACCGACCCGACGACGTGCAAGTATACAACACGTACAACTTCTTTCAAGGCGGTCAAGGAGCCTAACCCCAAAAACTATGCCGAGATGATGAAATATGTGAGGACAGGGAAGTACTTTGGCCGCTATATGCCTAACGTTCGGTTAGTGACGAGGGAAGTGGGTCCGAAGTTTTTTGTCCCGATCGCCGACGTAGGAGTTTGGCTGGCTGATGAGGTACAATGCATTTTATTTGTTCAACTGTCACATATTAGATATTTTGTATTAATCATATGTTTATATTGCACCATATCGACAAAATTATGCATATGTTGAAGACTCGACAACATGAACTCAGTGGATATCGGCAGGATATCCGCATTATGGACACTATATGGGTTCAAAACGTCTTCGGGAGGTACAAGCAAGAGCAGGCGAACATAGAGAAGGCGAAAGAGTTAGGGACTGAACCCGAGAGAGTTGATTGGGATCAGAAGTCCGTCATTGCGTTGATGACGGTATACCGAGACATCAAGATCAAGTCGTGGAGGGGTGCTAAGGAGATCCTCCTGGCTGTCAACTGGTTCACATTTCAAGGTGATTTAACAGAGTGGACGATCGCAGTTCTTGATTGTCAGAAGGTGCTAGTTGAGCAGGAGCAGCATTCGGCATACTTTATGGAGTTCATGCACGTAAGTTTAAATCTGACTAAAAAACTACCTATAATAAATTTGTAATTATTTAACATTTTTTTGGAATACTGTAGGATTGTAGTCTCGCATTGCCACGAGTAATGCTTTTGAGTGGCATGTTCAACAACCACCCGAAAATGTATCAACCTCTCTCAACAGGTCGACCGACGCTTCATGAGCTCACATGTCTCATTGACCAAAAGTCCCTCAGTCAAGTTTAGGGTAAACGTTTAAAATTATATTATTTTTTGTGTATAAAGTTATTCGTTGACACATTCTTATGTATCGTTATTGTAGCGGTGATTGTGGGATGTTTTCCATCAAATACGTTGAGCATCTTCTCGTTGAAGCTCCGTTCGACACACTCATAACGAAGAACATGAAGATATTCAGGAAAAAGTGGGAGGTTGACTTGTTTTTAGATAGAGTTACCCGATGACTTGTTTTTATAGTAAAACACTTTTACTTTTTTTTTTTGTTGGATGATATGTATGTTACGAAAATATAATTTTGGTTGTCTATAACTTGTCAAAACGAAACATAATTCAAAATGATTCAACAACATAATTAAATAGCATAATTCAATAACACATAACTTCAATATGTCAACAAGGACAATTTACACAACATAATTCACATTCTACTCTCGCCATGTGCATGTCTTTCTATTGTGACCTAGACCACCGCACTTGCCGCATATTTGCCTTACAATGACTTTTTCACCTTGAGATGGATATCGGTTTACCCTTCACCTTCCTTGTTTACTTTTTCTTGGACGACCGACTTGTTTCTTTTCGACAGGAATCAATACTTTCATATGCTTAATATCTTCTGGAACGTCCCATTGTTCTTCACTCCCAACTGGATAGATGGCGTCTTTATACATTTTGATTCACGTTTCCTTTACGTAGAAAGGACTACACAAAGAGTATACGTCCACCGAACGATGTTGAGTTGATGCGATGGCATATTCGCAAGGGATACCTAGAATTTGATGAATTCCAAAAGTGCAAGTATTTTGTTGCAAGTTTACATCGTGCTCACCCCCACCGTCTTTTACGTGACATTCGTACAACCCAAACCCGTACGCGTGCACAAATTGTGCTTTATTGTTCATATTAGCAAAGTCAGCTTGCCACCTTGGTGTAAGTTCCGTGTTTAACTTGTGTGCAATGTTTTCTCGTTTGAAGAAGCAATTCTGTAGTGTGAATCTTATAAACTCAAGAAACGTCGTTATCAGGAAAGATATGGCATGTCTTGTTTTAGCGTTAAAACTTTCGGCGTTATTACTCATCATAATATCATACCTGTCAAAAATAAAAATTAAGATTTTAGGAAATGAATATTTGATTACAAGTTATTGAATTTTACCTTTTCCCACGAAAGAACGGTCTTGCCCGACGATCAAACTCGATGTCTTCGAGATATTTTGCTATTTCGACATCTTTTTGCCTCAGCTGTCTTAACTGAGCTTCGAACGACGTCTTGTTGAAACAATAAGCAGTTTCGTACAATTCACCGGGACAATGATTTTTCTTAAACTTATGTTCAACGTTAAGCTGCATATGATGGTAGCAATAACCATGAGGTATTCCCGGAAAAGCAACTTCAACACCATGACTGATACTAACATGTCAATCAGATATGAATGCCAAATCAGGTAAGTCTTCCCCAATGACTTCTTTCAACTTCAACAAAAACCACGTCCATGATTCATGACACTCACTGTCGACAACGCCAAAAGCGATTGGATACAAATGTGAGTTTACATCCAATGCAATCGCTACAAGCAACTGTCCCCGTATTTAGTTTCAAAAATGAACCATCCAAAGATATGACCGACCGACAATACTTAAATCCTCGAAGACACGCTCCAATGGCAAAAATGTATATTTTAATTTGTCACCATCTCTCACAAAATCAGTAACCGTGCCTCGAATTTTTAGCTTCAACATGTACAACCAAGAAAGTAGTTTCTGGTACGACTGTTCATGTGTACCACGAACGAGTACAATAGCTACTTCTTTAGATCTCCACGCCTTCAAATACGATATGTCTAAACTCCATCTTCTCTTCACTTCTTCTCTAACGTTGTGTGCTGAATAATCAGCCATTGAGTTGATCGAATATTTGTCTTTAAACACGTGTCCAATAACCTATGGTGCAGGTCCTCGTTGACCTTCCGCTCAAACTACACGCGAGCACGAGTGAGCTTTTTTGAAAGTCACAATCTCCCATATTCCTGACCACTGTACGACGCCCGGATTTTCCACATACAACTCTCATATTTTCAAAGAACGTACCACCTTTTTGTCGAAGATGATTTAAGTCAAAACTCGAAATTACTTTTCATGGCGTTTAGGTGCACTGTGTTTTCATTTCCGATTTGTTCTCAAACTGTTTTCCCAAATACATTCTGAGCTACCTATTACGGTAGACGATAAACGGTTAAGTTCAAAACATAAATAAATTATACGTGCACTTACAAATTACCTGTAGAGGATTGAGTCAAACATTTACGATATTCTATCTCCTTAACTAATTGTTCTTGCGTGAATTGAGGATCTTTCCACGTAAAAGATTTTGAAGATCCTCCACAAGGATTAACTTCGGGATGGTAGTCACCAAAAGGAACTTCGTTGTTCTCAAAAAATTCGTTGTACTCTTCATCATTCCCAAAATCTTCAAATTCTTCAGCGTCTTCAACGTCATCGTCGTCGCCGTCATCTTCGTTTCCTTCAAAATCTTCAAAATCATCATCAAAGGGATCTCTATCACGCATATAGGTTTCATCTTCGTCGCTCTTGTATGCGAGAAACTCATCCTCAGCAACCTAGCGTTCATCATTTGGTTTCGGATTACTTTTTGAGACTTCAATTGCGAGAGGATAATTTTGTATTCTGCTTTCAATGCGAGGAACCTTCAACACTTGTTTTCCTTTTCGCTTCAGATCCACATCGTTAGCAATTGGTGACATTATTCGTTTCGGTTCAAACCTCACGCAAATAGGAAATTTGGTCCAGTAGTCGTGGTTCATATGATATGTGATATCATCATCTGACACCAAGACTGCAGGCGCCAACACAACGTTACCTAGAGTGTACGGGACTTCAATTTTTAAGTCATACGCCATCATATCCGTCTTGGAAATTTGGTAAACCATATGGACCAACTCATTATACGTTGTTTCTTTTGTAGCATTTACCGTATACGTACGAGATTTACAAAAATCCCACCTGTTGCGTTTCCTCACCCACGTTCCGCCAACACTGATGAAAACTGCAAAACATATTCATAAAAACTTGTCAAAAAACTAATCAAACATGCTACAATTAAATCAACTAAACATATCCAAAAATCAATTAAACTTGTCAAAAATTCATCTAAACTTGTCCAAAAACCATCTACAATTGTCCAAAAATCATCTAAAATAATCTAAACTTGTCCGAAAATCATCTAAACTTGTCAAAAAATATATTTTTTTTGCTTAAACAATAAACTATCGTACGACGTCGTATGGCATCGTACGACGTCGTACGACGTCGTATGATACCGGGCGATAGTGTACGAGTCCATATGATAATCTTCAAGACAATTCATTGTACAATTTTGTCCAGATTTTTGACGAACTTTTTCTTTCCCGATCCAAAAATGATTCTAACACCAAAAACGACTACAATAATGATTTAAACAGAGTTAACGCTCTAACATACTCATTATGACAATGATCTTACGTGACTTCAACGGAAGGAGAATTTGATTGAAATTCGAAGGTGAAAATGAGATTGAAATATATCAAGACCTTATATATAAGTTGAAGAGTAGTTTTGTCCGAAAAATGGTTTAAAGTCCATTTTAATATATTTAACAAATGATAAGTCCAATATAGATATTTTAAAGTATTTTAGGTCTATATTATGAAATTTCTCAATGTCATAAGAGTAGTGGCATTCATGGGTGGGAAAACAGCTGTTTCAAACAATATGACCGTTGATTTGTTGAATATTTGATGGCTTTTGCTTCTCAAACATATGTAGCCCGAATGTTTTCTACATAACTTTGATAAGACTGACCTTGAAATTCAAAAGAAACAAAAGGTTCATAGTCATGTCTCAAACCATGATTTACCAATCGGGAAAAAAGTCCATTCACAATTTATTTTAGAGAAATTTTCGACGTCGGCACAAGTATCGACATTAGTTTCCCATGTTGTACTTATAAAAAAACAAAAGGACCGTTCGTAATATTTTACTTTATTTTAGCCTTGGTAAAGCAATTTTCTTTAACTCATTCTAGTTTTCATTTTACTATTTCTCTACTAATATAAAGCAAGGATTAAAACCGACGGTTACCGTCGGTATACCGTCGAATACCGTAAAAATTAATTTCTCGATAAAAAAAGAAAAGTTCAAGTTTTATAATAGCAGTCCAAAATATCGCCTATTTAACGATTTTTATCGAGTTAATTTAAATAGTAATAAAATTCAAATTATCGCATTTTTTTCATTTTACTACAGTGCATTTTTTATACTTACTGGCGATAATGATTATAAACTTAAAACATTGTTTCTAATTTTAATTATGGAATGGAATTTGATTATGCAATTGTGATTTTTGATTTTGAATATAAGACTTATATTGATTTTGAATTTATAATATAAAGTTTTATATTTGATTATGCACTGTGGATAAAATTTGATTATGGACTACGAAATTGTAATTTTTTATTTTGAATACAAGATTCTTAATTGATAATTAATTTTAAATTTATAATATAAAGTTGTGAATTTGATTATTTATTGTGGATTATAATTTGATTATGAATTATGGAATTGTGATTTTTTAATTTTAAATATAAGATTTTTGATTGATAATTGATTTTAAATTTATAGTACAAAGTTATGAATTTGATAATGTATTGTGGGTTATAAAGATTATGCATTATGGAATTGTGGCTTTTGATTTTGTATATAAGATTGTTAATTGATTTTCAATTTATAGTATAAAATTCTGAATTTGATTATGAATTTGAATTTGATTATGGATTATGGAATTGTGATTTTTTATTTTGAATTTATAGTATAAAGTTCTGAAAGTGATTATGAAATTGTGAATTTTGATGTTAAATTTATAATATAAGGTTGTGATTTTGAAATATATAATTGTTAATTTTGATATCGAATTTGAATTTAGAATATAAGATTATGATTATGAAATATGGAATTGTGAATTTTGATAATGAATTTGAATTTAGAATATAAGATTATGATTATGAAATATGTAATTGTAAATTTTGATATTAAATTTGAATATAAGATTGTGATTATAAAATATGGAATTGTGAATTTTGATATTGAATTTGAATTTAGATTATGAATATACGTATATTTTGGATTTTAAAAATATATGTATTATATGATATTTGTCGGTATTCGGTTTACCTTTGATAATTTGTCAGTATAATTAGTAGTGGTAAGAATATTTTTATAGAATATTCATCGATATACCCGTCGATATGCGGTAATCTCTACAAATCAAAATTTCGGTAGGTAGCGGTATCGATAATTTAATCTTTTGATATAAAGAAATCACTACCCTACCAGTAATCGTAGTTTATTTTACTTTGAGGTTTAGTTACAAAATAAATAAATATAACAAAGCCACTGATAGCTTTAACATCTATTAACCAGATCTCAACAGTTTACTTTCATCTTTTTACGCGAGTGAAAGTCTGAGGTAGAGAACACACACACGTTTCTTTTTCTTTACTTTATTTATGTTCAGTATTCTCCCACCGACAGTGACTGAGAACTTCCAAGCCATTACAATCTAACAGAAGCGTTAAAATGTATAGGACGTTTAAGCAACGTATTAGTCAAATTTTGGAAAGGAAAAAAAATTAAGAGCTACTCTGTATGATTCCTATATTTACAACCTAAAATGTGAAAACAAATAACAAAACATGCAGCAAATAATTTATAATATAGAACATAAAAATTGATAAAATCCATGAATTTGGACGAAACTAATATAAAATTAATTGTGGAGGCCAAATTCGCAAGGCAGCAGTTTCATAAAAATTAGAAATATGAAATTTAGAAGACCAGCTACAAATATATGAAATTTATAGTTCAAGTTTAAAAAAAAAAGAGAGAAAAAAACACTTCCACTTGGAAATTGGAACCCTACTTTGCTTAAAAAAATAAAACTAAAAGATACAAAGAGAGAACCTTAAAAAGGTCCGTTTATACAGCAAGGAGACACTCGTCCACCAATAATTGTACAAAAGAGGCACTTTACTGGCCAAATGGAAGAATAATAATAAAATGAACAAATATCACTAAAAGAGAAAAACAGCAAGGAATAAATAAAAGGAAAGGATGCCTTCAAAAAATAAAAAGAAAGGGATCAACTGAGAAAAGATAAGTCAGGTCACAAAGCGGATGAATCGAGTAAAAGTTTGCTAAACATACAAATGAAAAATTGAGTAATCATCAATCCTTAATAGTCAAAAGTCGATCTAAAGACAATAAACGAAAGCACTCTTTTGCATATCACTGCAATATGACCGACCTACTATAAAGAAAGAAATAAAAGAAAAGCAATAGGAAATATTAAGTACGTGTAAATACTAATTAAAAGACATAAACCCAGATCAACAGCATCAAATTGGCCTTAATAAATACAGTTTGCAAACATCTCAACAAATACTGGCCAGCCCTTTTTGTTTCACGTCTTAAACGCACTTTCTAGTTCAAAGAATAATGGTACATTAATAGAACCTATGAGACTACTATTCATGCTCTAGCAATTGAATATGAAATAGAAATACAAACTATACTTTAACTATGAAATGTATCTATAACCTGGGGTCGTGCAGTTTATGACCATACACGCTAAAGAGTACCAGACCCCGCAACCAGCGCCGTAGATTCCGATCATGATGAACAATTCCATCTTCAGAACCCAACAGAGTATATAACTTCAGAGTACCCGATCCGAGGATGTAATTATATTATATATAGATATATTTACATACACATTGTGGGTTTTATTGGGGCAGAGCTCACACGGCTGCGGAGGTGGTGCGACGGTGATCGGGGAGTCCGTTGTTGAACTTGGCAGACGGGGAGCGTCCTTTGAAGCTGTTCATTCTCGCAGGTCTGGGCTGGAAGAGCGACATGATCTTCTTCTCCAAGGCCTGCACCGAGTACTTGGCGTACTTGCTGGCGCTCGAGTCCTGCTCTACCAGCGGGCCGTAGTTCTGCATATAGCTTCGGTACACGGGCACGACAGCCTGGACGATGAGCTGGCACGTCTTCTCTCTGAGCTCACGGTCGGTGACGGCCCAGTACGACTGAGTGCGGTGCATCTCGTCGAAGGCGTCGTTGAAGGTCTTGAGCCTCTTCTTCACGAGATCGCGAGCCGTCGCTCTCCCACCGGAGAACAAGATCAGCCCTTCCCGGCTGAGGTGCCCCGGGAGCTTTCCCCAGGTCTCCTTCAGGAGCACCACGGAGTAGTAGTCCTTGTACTGCTCGTGTTCCCTGAGCCACGAGTCGCCCAGGAGCTCACCAAGCTTGGTCCCCTTGAGCTGCTTGAACAAGTGCCAGTGGTTGTTCATCGCGAAAAGGTTCGTCACCGCCGAGCTCTGGTAAGCCTTGATCCACGTCTCGAGGTTCAGCTCGATGGCCTTCATTATGTCCAGGAGTTCCGTGACGAGGAGCCTCTCCTGGAACTTCTCGCTCTTCCAGCTTCGGTGGATCACGAGGACCTGCGTGAGGATCGGCTTGTAGTCCTCTCCGAGCAGCTTGTTGCAGTAGTCCGTGATGAAGCTCACCAGCTTCGGGACGCTCCCGTCCGCCGGCGGCGGGTTCTGCCTCTGAAGCTCGACCTGGACTCGGAGCTCCCAGAAGATCTCGGCGGCCCCGTCGATCACGCTCTTGATCAGGTCCCTCGTGAGGTTCTGGATCTCGAGGCACGCGGCCCCGCCGAAGAGCCGGTTGAAGTCCTGCCTCAGCTTGCTCAAAGACGCGAAAATGTCGAGAAGCTTCAAGAGCTTTATCGGGTCCTTCTTGCTGTCTGTGACGGTCTTCCCGAACTGGAGGAACGCGAGAATCCCCGCCTGGGCAGCGATCTTCGCGAAGCAGCCCATCCAGACCTCCGCACCAACCCTCTCGATCCTCTCGAACACGTCGTTGCAGAGCTTGTACTCGGCCTCGAACAAGTGCTTCACCGCGAACTCCAAGTGCCTCCCCCACTGAGCTATGTACCCCTCGATGCTCTGCACGTCGTTGAACTCCGCTATGGAGATCTCGAGGTAGTCGAGGTCCAGCGCCTTCAAGCTCCCCCGAACGTTCAAGCTCCGCACCTCGACGTAGACCGCGACGCAGCTCTCGAGCCGCCCGTTCGCGCCGAGCCTCCACAGGATCGCCTGGAGCTTCTGGATGACCGGAAATGGAAGCAGCGACGGAGCGAGACAAGGCTGGTTGCCGGAATCTGACGACGAGGCCGGCATCGGGAGCGGAACGCTGTTTTCTGTCAGAAGCCGCCGGAACTCGGCCTCGAGCTTATCGAGGGCAGCCTCGAGAAGCCCTCCGTCGAGCCGCTCCTTCCCTTCGGTGGTCTCGAACTCCCTGAGAGTCCTTAGAGAAGCTTTCAAGCTCGACAGATACGGAGCGTCGGCTACGGAATTGTCTTCCATGTACTCGACGATGTCGTCGAGCCACTGGATCGCGAGGCCACAGTTGTCTCCGAGGAATTTGAGGGCTTCCTCGAGCCGCTTCAGGACGGAGAGGTATCCGGGGAGGTCGTTCCTGGGGTCAGAGAGGAGGGACTTTTCGAGGCCATGAACGGCATCGAAGACCTTCAGGACCGCCGCGGCGGGACCCACGGCGCGGTTGATGTGTCCGCCCACGGCTCCGAGAGCCTCTCTGTCGGCGCGGATCGGCCGGACCGCCGCCTGAAGGCACGGCAGCCTCTGCCCGATGTCCTCCAGCCTCGGACCGGCCTTTTCCAGAGCCGAGCCGATCGCCTTCGACTTCTCTAAGCTAGCCCTAAGAGACCTACTCGCCGACAACAGCTTCTCAACACTGTTCTTCTTCACCTCCGAAGAAGCCATTGAAACACGCCACGCACAAAAAACGACGGAATCTCCTAATCCGATTTCGCGAAAATATGATATAACTTTTAAGGCTTATCAATTTTTCTAGGAATCATCGAAATGGAAGAAAAACGCGCAACACGGAAACCTCGTTCATACCAAACCAAACACGCAAACCACCAAATGAACAACCGTATATTCTGTCAAAGCGTAAAGAAACCAACCTTTGATTTCTTCGCAGAGAAGGAAACAGGGAGAGCGATACTCACTGAGATAATCGGAGTGAGAGCGAATAGAGCGAGAAGATTCTGGATCAGACTTTTATTTTCCTCTACTATATTTCTTATTTTGCAGATTCCGTAAAACCCTAATAAGAACAGAGAAAGAGAAGAGAGGGCGAGAGAGAGATAGAGAGAGACTGAGTGAGTGAGAGAAAATAAAAATTGTTGAAGAGAAGTTAGAGAGAGAGAGAGAGAGAGAGAATCAAAAGAGCTTTTGGAAAATCAGTGGCTTTTAGTTTTAGCAATTTCCGACGAGTCGTGCCAAACCTTGCCAAAGTGGTTGACAGTAAGACACATAAAAAGCTCACCTCTTCTTCTCTCTGTAATTCTTTATTATATATTAAATTATAATAAATAAATAAACTATAAACTAAATAAGTATATATTAGTAATCTTTCGATTTTACGTTATAATAAACATTGGAGTATATGAGTGTCTAAGTTTATGGTTTGCATCAGATTAAATCCTTCCATGTGATTGTATGGCATGTCATGTGGGCGCATAAAAACATTTACTCAATTTTCGCTTTCGAAATTAGTTGCGGACGGAAAGAATTTGATAAACTTCAAGATTATTTATTAGTGGAATGCATTGAAGTTTATTTATTTGTAAATTTTTGCAAGATTATCTGTCGTACATTATTTTTCACTGCTTTTTGAGCTTTAACAGCTCCTATACAGACATTTTTTTTCTATTGAGTTTATCAGAAGAGTTAAATATGCACTCCAAATGTAAAAATGATTTTGTCCGAAAAATGTGCAATATTAACGAGCATGTAAAGTCGCTTTTTTTAGATTCATTTTAAATTAAACTAGTGTCTAAAATATTTTCTCGTATCTCAATGATTATTTTACTTGTATTTTAGTAAAAAACTTCGTGTAATTCTAAAAATAATATTAAAATGTATGAACAGATTTGCAATTATTAAAAGAAATTTCTCTTATAATGATCTCTTTTATCAATCAAACAACGTTTGTCAATATTATACAACTAATGACGTGTAATTACAATGCGTTCTAAGAATTTCAATCTATACATCTTAATAGTGTATAAAAAAAATCACATAAAAATATCGCGTGATAGTAACATTTTAATTGTTGTACAAATTCGATCAACAAAAACAAAAAGATCGCTCTTTCATACTAACGAATGAAAACAAACAACATAAACGAATAAAGGAAAATATTACTACATATCAATAAGAAATATAAAATAAAGATATGAACTTTAGGCGAATAATAAGACACTATAATATATTTAGTATATTTATGTAACGTGAAAAATCCACGTAGTGACTAGTGAGACATGTGTTAAGTCTTAATCACTGTGTTCAGTTCACTAAAAAAATCCACAAGGCTTTCTCGGTCCTTGACACGGCGATATCTAGCCTTCACAAAAACTCTAGGCTATTTTACATATTACTCTTTTTTTAGAAGGTAGTTTATATATTAAATGAAGTGCTTTTACTCTATGCGGAATTTTATAGACACAATTATACTTGGATTTTATTACATTTGTGTTCAAGATGGACTTTCTTTAGTTGAAAATAAATACCCATTGTGAAAAAACAGAAAATCGATTGATTTACAAAGATATAACCAGCTATTTGTAGCAAAATAAACTGTTTTTCGCTGTCTTTTTAATAAATTCTAATTGACCATATTATACTCGAGCAAAACCACAAGAAAATATATTTCAGCCTTCGCTTTAGCCTTGTTTGGTAGGAATGAATGAAATATGAATGGATGGATTTGAAAAGATGAAAAAGGAAGAAAAAAATGAGTGAATTATTGTTTTCTCAAATGTTGATTAGAATATTAAGAAGAAGTATTGATATTCATCCATCTACATGTTTGGTAGAAATATAAAAAAAAAATTTGATTAAAGTGATATATTAATATTATCTTTATATGTAATTAAACTTAAATTTTCATGAATGTATCTATACAAAATACACACATATATATATATATATATAAATTTAAAAATAAAAAGACATGATTCAAAATAAATAATATTTATGAAGAAAAATAACTTTACTTGTGCATACAAATTTTTGAATAAATTTATATCAAATGAATTTTTTTTTTAAAATAAATCATATTTATAAAATAAATCATATTAAGAAAAATAATTTCATTTCTATATGATTTTATAAAGTTAATGAATTTATGTCAGTTAAATATTACAATTTTGCCATATATATAGGTTTATTATTCTCAATATAAAAAAGTTTGTTATCTCACTTCTCAATCCTTCCAATATTGGAATGATTGTTTTTTGGTGGGTCTCACGGATTCACATCATTTCTAAAATTATTATTTTTCCTCCTCACTTGTATACGAAACACCAAATATGAAAAATATATCCACTCAAATCCCTTTATATCTTTGCATCCTCCCTAAATTCATCATACCAAACATAGCCTTAAGTGGCGGATGGATGCCGTGGTTAAAATCACGATTCTAAATCGGAACAAACATCCTGAGTGGCACACGGTGGGGACAATCCCCACTCAAAACACATCGACATTAACCTTAAGCGCAAACATTCCTAAGATATGGGCAACTATTACAATCACGAGAGATAAACATGAACATACACTCAGAAAAATTCAAAGTCGCTAACTTAATGTCATAGACGATCGTTCTCAACTCCGTAGGCTGAATGGTGTGATCCTTGATAGCCCGGATCACGCTGAGGCAGTCGAATTACACAACCACGCGCCCATCTCCGAGCTCCTTGGAACTCGCAAGCCTCAGAGGATGGCTGCAGCCTCCGCAATCTGTGAAGAGAATCCCATTCTCCTCACCGAGATCTTCGATGCTAAGACCGTGCCAAGATGGTTGCGGACAATGCACCCGATCCCGACCCGATTACCCCGCGGGTCCACTCCCGCATCGACGCTTACAGCCACCGTGCCTTCCCTAAGGGGGGCAATTTTCATTTTCTTCGGAGTCCCATGTTTCTCCTTCGTGGTCAAGTTCACCTTCTTATAATCGTCGAGATATGTTTCAGTCCATTCGATGAGCTCCTCAACCTTTCAAATTTCTCTTCCCGTGGAGACATTGTTCATGTGATTCCACACTTCCAAAACCAAAGCAACGAAAAAATCAAATTTGCCTTCGTCGAGCCTCTCTCACGATTTGGTAAAGATCGTTGTAGCCTCCTCGCGCCACACTCTACCCACCACTTCACCAAAGCCCGCTAGCTTCCACACTTTTCAGGTCCATTTGCATCCTCAAATAGCGTGAGTAACAGTTTTGAGGCCAACTTGACACAAGGGGCATCGGTTGTCCTCTACGATTCTTCGGGTCACAAATTTGGGCATCACTGGAATCCAACCTTTACAAATTCTCCAAGCCAAGAGTTTGATCTTCCGGGGAACCAAGCATTTCCAAAGCGTCTTCCATCACATGGAGGACTCCCGAGGGTTGGATGTTCCGGCCGAGTGGTTCTTAGCCAAAGTCACCTGATACCCACTTTTGACTGAGTATTCACCATCGCGTGAGTACTGCCAACGCACGGTATCGGCCATATCATTCTCGCTTTCCAGAATTCTTAGCATGGCTTCTGCATCTTCCTCCACGAACATAGCTCGAACCAAGTATTCATTCCATCTCCCATCATAGTGCTTGAGTTTTGTCACTCTCATGTCCACGGAGATTAGGGGAGCTCGATGAGAGAGTGGGATTGCTCATTGTGGACCTATTTATCCTCGAGGATTAGCACCGATTCATCATTCCTAATATTTTTATCTTGCACCTTGCTCGATAATCTACTTTCACCAAACGAGACTCATCCACATCGACGACGCATTAGACTTGCAGCAAACTATTGGGCCGCCGAAGTAATTTGCACACACTTTTGGCTATGAGCGCTTGGTTAGCCGCCCGCTCCAAGTCTCTAAACTCGACACTCCTTCCTCTTTATGCGTTGTCATCTCTCTCCACTTACACCAATATATCTTCTTTTCGTCGCAATCGTGCCACCAAAATTAGCGCTCGTGCTATAAATGTCGTCGATGAGTCCTTTGGGCAAACAGAATACGCTCGAAACATAGGACAGGATGACTCGAAGTATCGACTTAATGAGAGTCTTTCTCCCGACTTGAGAGAACCAAATCCTTCTCCACGACTTGATCTTCTCCCACACTCTAGCGCGACCAAAACCGAACAATTATTTCCTTCTCTTTCCAGACAACGTAGGAAGCCCAAAATATCGATGATGGCACTCGGTTATGGACACTTTGAGGAGGGCATCTATCTCGTCCTTGTCTTCCGGCTTAACTGAGCACCAAAATGTTTGATTAGAGTAGTTGACACGTTGTCCCGACGCTGCCGAATATCTTTCAAGGCATGAAGCAACCGCCGCTGCCTCCTCTATGCTAGTTTGGTTGAAGATGAGACTGTCATCCTCGAAGAGCAAGTGTGATACCCGAAGGTTGTGGCGGCCGAATCGTACTCCCGTGATACCTCCTTCTTTTCTCCTTCTCGAACAATATCCTATAGACCCTCCGAGTGCAGCGAATCTCCTTGGCGGATGCCCCGATTTGGAATCACCCGGCATCTCGTTTCTCCGTTGATGTTGAAAGAGTAAGAAACGGACTCCACACGCTGTCTTTCTTTAAGTTCGGTTATTATTTGACCGGCCAATAGATCTCAATGTTATATTAAAGCAGTCCGTAATTACATTTATGTAGACCAAAAGGCTTTATCGTGTGTTTTGGATTTTTTATTCAAAAAATATTTTCTTTGTTTACAACTAGATATGATCAAAGATTCAAAAATTTAGTTAATTTTTTAGGGTCAGCTAAGCCACACTTCTAATAATTTACCATAAAACTTTTGATGTTTTTATTTTGCGGTTCATGTTCACGATGAGTTTTTCGTATATATTTATTATGATGAGTATTATATAGTTTCGTTCTTCACAATGAATATTGTTTGTTTAAGTAAACTTTCTAAATGGGTCAAGACGTTTTATTACGATTTTATTATGTATTGCGTGAATGCATATTTATTTTATTAGAGTACGTCAAGCATGTTCTGTCTTCCACATGGTTTCAGTATTGTAGTGTTCCTTGGATTTTATCCCAACCTTTTCAGGATCAAAACTGGATTTGTCTCCTTGTCACTAAAATTAAAAAGTCATTTTTATGGGAAAGTGGGTTTGAAAGTAAATAATTATAAACAGTGAAGTGTATCTATCATATTCTAAACTACGCTTACATTTCTACTATTTTATTTTAAAATGTAAGAAACAGGGAGACGTTGGATTCTCTTAGTAAAAGCATATAATTACTAAACGGGATGTTTGTATTTAACTAAATTAATGTATCAAATGAAATACAAATCAGAGCTTAGTAGTGTTAAGTTGGTAAAACTTCCCACTATGCAGTCAGATTCAATTATAAAAAACTGATCTTTGGTTTGAACTTATATTTAGTCAAGTAAAGTTGCTCAAAGACTTTATTACAAAGGTAAAAATCTTGTGAATGAAATTAGAATTGGGAGATAGTGGTCCCAATCTATACTAAATGAAAATATTCTTATCTAGTGATCATATAAGTTTTTGAGTTATTATTTGTCAATCCTCTATTGAATGATTTCACTTGGCCTTTTAACTCTCTTTTTATTTTTTGGACATTTTAACTTTTCTTTCTCAGATTGTCGGCATTCAACTTATACTTATTTTTAAATTTTTCATGTTCCCAATTTTTTTTTTTGTGCAACCGTCTTTGAATTAAGATTTTTAATAGCTTCGTTTGGACTCAGAAGTGGCCCAACAATCTGTGAACATCGGCCCATTTAAATATCCCGAATGGTAGATGTCATCAATAATTCTACAAATAGTGCATATCACTCGACTAATGTAAGAAAAAAACAAAATAGACAAAATCTTTTAGCACTGATAAATTTTGTTTTTCTTTGTAGGAATAGAATCTAAATTGTAAATGATAATTTTTTGACAAATGCCTTATAAATATATACTAAAATGTGTGATAAAAATCGTGAGGGACAACGAGTTGCGACTAATCAGCTAAAAGATGCACACTGCTTATAATATATACTACGGAAGATTCGAAACTTTTTTATTTTAATTAGAACTTAGATTCTTAAATCGGCTCATATATAGATACATTTCAAAACCTTTTTACAAGACAATGCGAAAAAGAATAATGTTCGATTTTTGAGATCCGTAGTTTATAGATGAAGGCTATACACGCTCGGTGCCAATATTCAATATTGTTTACATCATGCAAACTTCTCGTCATCTGCATTATCAATTACCTTTGAGTTATAAATCTACTGACTTAATTAGTAGGAATATATCTGTATAATATTATAAGTGCGAATAACTTTTGTCTATTCCATAATGATGATTCTTTTTCATTTCTTCATTAATCCAATCATATTAAAACACATAAAAATAAATCATGAAGATGACAAAGTCGCAACCGTTGATTTTGTCCTACCACCAGCCACATCCAAGAGACAGCTTTTTCACCAGCTTATGCATCCAATCATGAAGATAATCAACTACTCCAAAAGATGCCGCATTATAGTAATAGTAATAATTGTAATAATTACCAAGTGCTGGTAGTAGTAGTAGTAATAATTGTAATTTGACGGGGATAATGATGCACATGGAGGAGGGATATGATAAGCATAAACTATTTCAGAATGGTGAGACCGAAAATGATGCTTCCGTCACAAAATGGATTTAGCGAATCTTGCGATATGGGAAAATCTGCTTATAAAGTTTTCAGTTTGCCGTCGAAGCCGCCACCGTCACCGCCACCAGCGCCGCCATCAGAGGCTTCATGGTAACCATAATCGACGGCATCGCTTATCCGATTCTGACTCCGCATCCGAACCTTGCTCCCTCTTCTCAAACCATGGCTTCTTTCAAGTAAGTTCAGGTCCGAATTTGTTGAAATCACGATAATCGCTTTGTGGTAAAACTTAGGTTTCGCGAATTGTAGAATTGCGACGCTTCGATTATGATACTTTTTATGTTGTTGTAGGCTTTATCTAGAGGTCCATTGTTACAATTTCGAACGATGATGAGTGGTGTGAACATAGGGATTTCGTGCATCATGAAGACAGTGAGAGGCAAAGTGGATGTTCAATCCCGGTCAGATTTTCGTTCTAACTCATTCAACACTTCTACGACGTAAGTTATATAATTTGCATGTATGCTCTTATTAAGCACTCTACTATTGACACATACCATTATTGCTCAATTTTTTAACTCAGACCACGAGATTGTGGTAATGAGAATGACTATGTTCAAAGCATCGTCGTGACGAAGTCCTCCACCTCCTCTTCGGAAAGCTCCCCCGCCGTTCGATCTCATGGCGAGGAAATCACAGCCAAGCATCCGAAGTTTCACATTGCGTCGATTAAGAAGACGTCACTGTCAAGTCTAAGGTCATCTTTCCCATGTACATCTCTTCGACCATCGCATCCAAAGCCTTCCACGATGAACCTCTTTCCGTCACCGCTTCCTTCGTCGTCGTGGCGAGCCTCTCCACCTTGACTTCTCACAGTCGACGACCATGAATTCTTTGACTCTCTTCCCGATCTCTTGCAACATTACGAACCCCTTCACACTCTCTACCTCCACAACCCTTACTCAGTGAAGAAATTCCATCTTTTTTGTTTCACTCTTTCTCTCTCCATTTGTTTAATAAATTATTCATCTTCTCTATCCTTTTTGTCACAAAGAAAAAAGTAAAAAACGAAAGCCTTCATCTTTATTTCTTACATGCTTATATAGCGGAGTGATACTCTTTCTCTTCATATGATGATAATGTTACTCAGTTCCCACACTGTAATTATAATTTCTTATTCGGCCTTCCAATTCTTGTTCTGCTTCTTTTGTATTTTCCTTCTGCAATCTTAATTTCGGACTGAATATAAGTATACAAATAGATTCTAAAATTAAAAAAAAAATAACGTTTAAGAGAGAAAGAGAGAGAATTAGGGAGAGAAATAGAGAGATAAGAGAAAACAGTTTATAAGAAATTGAAAACTGTGAAAGAAACAGACCTCCAAGAGAGAGATAGAGAGGAAAAAAACTTTTTTTTAAGAGCGGTTATTATTTACATTCAAACAGTTATTCACCGACTCAGAAGCATCACACAAAAATAATTAAAAACTAAAATAAAAAATTTGAAGCAAAAACCTTACTTTTAAATATGAATAGATCATCGAATTGTGTGAATCTCAACTTTCTCTCTCTTCTGGTTCAAATTTTATTCTTTCACGCAAATCCACTTCTTAATTTTTTCCTATTCCTTATAGTTGACTAATATTGATGAGATTAGCTGTGAGACCTTCAACAAGAAGAGCTTCCTTAAGACACTCAAGACCACGAAAGTTTATAGCTCCTTTTCCCATTATCTTAGCTTTTACTCCATCTCCAAAAGTTACGTAGCAATTTGATTAAGGCTTTACATGCCTTGAACAATCACTCACTGTCAAAATACCAATCATCATAAGTTGATGCACGTAAGAAAGTATAAGCAATATTTGCATGATGATCATCTTTAATTCTCCAAACAAATCTATTGTTCCTGTTTAATTGATTATGAACATGAGAATTAAATTTGACCTGATTGTTCCTTCTGTTGAACAATTGATAACAATAAGGTCGTATATGACCTTTTCTTCTACAGTATTGACAAATCCAAGGAGATCTGGTGACATGAGATTTCACACGTTGTTGAGACAAGTTTCTGTTATCTGTATCTTTTCTCTTCTGTGGAACAAATCTAGTTTGAGAAGTAGATGCACCATGAGAGTATCCAAGCCCAGTCATACTTTTACCAGTCTTCGTTGAGGTCAAAATCTTGTAGAGATCATCTGTTCCAGAGTTCAGCATCCTTAACGATCTAGTCATCTTCAAAATATCATTATTCAATCGAGAAACTTCCAGCTTCAACTCAACAATGGTTTCTAACAGTCTTGTCTTATCATTTTTGAGAGTGAGAATCATATTGTTAAGCTTATCAGAAACATCATTCATATTAGTGTCATCAGTATAATGAACAAAATAATTGTAAGAGCTTACAGTGTGATCAGCTTCATTTTCCTCCAGATTAGTAATAGTGGATGTGAAAGCAAGAAATTTTTTCCCACTTTCAGAATCACTTTCATCTTCTTCATCTGAAAGAGTAGCATTGTATCCCTTCTTCTGCTTTCTTAAGAAATTAGTACAATCCTTATGAATATGACCATACCCTTCACATTCATGACACTGAATGCCTTTAGCTTTATATCCAGACAACCTATCACCATTTTTGTTGGATCTTTGTGAAGAATTTCCTTTTGGAGACTGAAATTGTGTCTGATTTTCACGACCTTCTGAGTTGACATTTATGGGAGGAAGTCTAGCAAATTTCTTCATGACCATGTTATAGTTCTTTGATAATAGAGCAATAGTGCCATAAATATCATCTTCAAACTCAGACGATACCTGATCAGTAGATTGCTTTAAAGAACTCTTCAGAGCCAAACTCATGTTCCTTTTCTCCAGACGAGGAATGGAAAGTTCATATGTCATTAATTAACCAATTAACTCATCAAGCTTCATGGTAGAAAGATCTTGAACTTCTTCAATAACCGTAACCTTCATTTCGAAACCTTGTAGGAAGAGATCTGAGAATTTTGCGAACAAGCTTTTCATCTGATATAGGAACACCAAGAGCAAAAGATTCATTAGATATATCATGAATTCAAATATTGAATTCAGCAATGGTTTCTTCATCATTCATAGTAAGAGCTTCGAACTGAGTAGTAAACATTTGAAGTTTAGAGCTGCAAACTTTAGATGTGCCTTCATGAGCAACTTCAAGAATTTTTCAAGCTTCCTTGGCACTGACGCAAGTATTAATGATTCGGAAGATGTTCTTATCAACTGCATTATAGATAGCATTAAGAGCTCTGGAATTTCCAAGAGCTTCTTCATCTTCAGCAGCAGTCCAGTCCTTCTCGGATTTTAAAATGCTAGCACCAGTTTCTTCATCAAGAATAACAGGAGGTTTCCACCCATTAAGAACAGTTTTCCAAGTCCTGCTGTCTAAAGCTTTTAAAAAGGCACACATCTGAGCTTTCAAATATCCATAATTTGACCCATCCAAATTTGGTGGTCGATTAACAGATGCACCTTCCCTGAAATTTTCCATCTATACAAAATTGAAAACACCAACAGGAAACCACCTTGCGTAAAAGATGCCTACTTGGATACCAATTGAATATAATATTGTGAATATAATATTGAATAAAGAATCTTTGTCAACTGTATAGCAGTTTATTTTTTATTTGTTCTTCATACGAGACAAATGCTTTAATAATTATCATGCATCATACTTAATACATAAAATAAAATGAAAGTGAAAAACCAGTTTTTCTATAATTGCTCCTTGGATCCACTATATATAATATAATATGATATATAAGTATGAAATTCTGTTAGCCGCTCAACCACTGTCACACACAATTATTATGACAATGTGTGTAACAATCAACGAGCTAGATATAGATGAAATAACTGAAATAATATAAAGTAAATAACACACACGATTGGTAACCTAGTTCGGAGCAACGTCTCCTACATCTGGGGGGTGTGATAACCCGGTGGAAATGATTTCGCTATACAATTGTTCTCAGTACAAGTGGACTTATATGAACAACGTAAACATCAAAGCCAAATTACAAACTATGAAGTGAAAATCTAATTCAGTCATCCCCCTGAATTAGTGACCTAATCACAGATCCACAAAGACACACACACGCGTGTTCTTTTATCACAAAGTACTCACAGGCGTGACAAGATACTTCACGCAATAATCACATAACCAAAACCACGAATTTTTCACAATGGGTGAACAAATTCAAACACTGCTATTCACTAAAATTGTAGTTTTCCAGGCTGCCAACTTTCATGTCTAGAAACCCTACAACACCAGAGAAAGCATCAAGACGCTAACGGTAGCAACTGCTGGCTTTTATAGCATCCAAAAGAAGAAAGGTCAATGCACGGAATTACTCATGAATAATACGCTGGCATATAGAAGGAAATACCTTTAATAACGATAATTAATCCAGGATATACGCAGATCCAATCAGAGCCCAGAATATCGCACAATGTTAAAACCAAAGATCACAAATCTTGGCAAATACTGATAGAAGACTTGCCTAATAAAAATATGTCAACACACGTAACAACAAACTCCCCCTTTGGATATTTTTTAGGCAAGCACGAGAAATAAAGATGCCAACAAAAGCATCAGATTAAGTAATCCATAATGCATAAACACCATCTCCCCCTGATTGCCTCAAAACATAGAGCAAAGACAAGGATATACCAACACAGAGGGAAATACAATGCAAGGTCTTTAATGCGAACAAAAACAACTGAAATAATCCAACACGATAAGAGAGACAAAACAGTCTTCAAAAACATCAAGCACCCGAAGACACCAACACAAAGAGAAGACTATGTAGAAATAGTGTCAGACATAGATAGAGCATCCTGAGTCTTGGAATTGGAAGCCGAGGATGAGGACTTCATAATTCTGATCATACTGTCAACAATAGTCTTACGCTTGACCGATTTCTGTATGAGCTCATGGAGAAAAACAGACTCTTGAATAAGAAAGTTGAAGGCATCATTCTGAATAGTTGGGCTGAGACAAATACCAGAAGAATAGGCATTTTCCGCAGGAGTAGTCTCAACAGAAGAAGGCTCAATGTCACATAAATATTTTCCTTCGAAGTGTTTCAGATGAAACTTGAGAGGAACATGAGATTTTCCAAGGACGTCATCAGAGCGCAGTAAGTCCCTCTTTTGGTCAAGAAGAATCTTCTATACCAGACAAGGGAACCCGATCGGCATCATAACTGCATAGGACTTAGCATGGCGAACAAAAGGATCATAGACCAATGCTCCGAAATCAAACTTACAATGAGTGCCAACCTGGTATATCAGTCTACCAACATCAGTAGAGACAAGGGAGCCATTAGAGGTGGGAGCCCAGGTAGTAGCACCAATACGAGCCAGAATAGAGTATTTAGCAGTGAGCTCAGGCGCAGGAAGACCACCCTTGATTGGCCATGTAGCAGACTCTTTTCTTGTGATAATCTTCACAATGATGTAGAGATTCGGCAAAGGATCGGTGTGAGTAGACGTGGAATGGCACAGAGTAATGTTGATCAGGGCGGGTGTAAATGTGAACACATGACCACGAAGATTCACCTTCCCATAATCAAGACTACTAGGGGAGTCCATGTTAGGAGAGAGGCTGATAATGAATTCCTTAACCAGTTTCGGGTAGTAGGGACCAAGATTGCTTACAGTGGAAAGGAGTCCCGATTCTTGGAGGAGATCAAGAATAGCAGAGAACTTAGTCGCATCCACAGACAATTCTCTCTCAGGAAAAATAGTGCGAGCATACACAAACTTCCACTAGGCCACCTGAGCTTCAGTACGGAAGAAAATGTTGTCAAGGGGAGCCGAGGGAATGTTGGTGGGAATCTTCCTACCATCCTTATATTTTTTGTTTACCAAAATAGGAGAAAGAGGAGCTTCAGTCGGTTCATCAATCTCAAACGGATCATTCTGCGGAGGGGGAGTCTTTGAAGTCTGAATCTTAGAGATTTTCTTGATTTTGGGCTTGAAAGCAACAGACTTCTTCCTCTTGAGAAATGGTTGACGAACAGGGGAACCCTGAGGAAGAATAGCAGGAGTAGAATCTCTTAGAGGAGAATTTTGTTTCTCACCCGAAGAGGGAGAAACCACCACACACGGAGTAGTCATCTTGACTCTCTTTCTCGCAGTACGAAACACATTGAGAATGGTTTCTTCATCACTAGGAACATCATCATGATCAAAAACACTTTTCTCCTTAAGATTTTCATCAGAGTTCTCAACAGAACCAGACACAAAGTTGTGACAACATTCCTAGTCGACAGTTGGGGAATTTTGATCTTCTTCATCAAATCCCAACATAATCCTGATTCTTTTTAATTCATCGGGAGGGGGTTGCATGTTAAGGGGCGTGCATTTAGAGGGATCATTTTTATGAGGAACAGAAGTACCTGAGTCATGATTGTTCTGAGACCCTCTTTGATCGTCCATGTCAGATCTATGATTTTCCTCAGAACTACTGAGTAATGACCCGTGATGTCATGGATAGTCAGGGGGGAAATTAAAGGTTTGAGGAATATTGGGACCTTGCACTCGTGGAGAAGTACCTCCGGCCTGACCATCGGCACAATCTATAGAGGAATGACCCAAGTTCGTAGACACCTTTTCTTGGACAAGCTGACAAGTCACCCTACGAGGAACTTTCTTCTTTTTCATCTTTGCAGTTTTGCGAGGAAAAGATGTATGAATACCACTCATGGTACAGACCATTAAATTGACAAGCAAAAGAACGTATTATCGATTGAGAGAAAAATTCATATTTCGACAATTGAAACTGCAGAAAGAGGAGTTATTGTGATCATAAACAAAATACCCATAGCTTGTAAGAATGTGAACCGTCAACACTTTATGAGAGGAAAAACGACACTCCGTTTTGTCGTTTTTAATATGATTATCCAGAGCCCAGAAAGTCCAATAAGAAACACAAATTTGGGCCGATAGATAAAAGGCCCAATCTTCAGTAATTGATATTTATCCAAAGTACCCAAACAAATAGAGGCACGCAAATTTTCAAAGGTATTAACATCGAGAGCCTTTGTAAATATGTCTGCAAGCTGTTTTTGAGTTTGGATGTATTCGAGACGAATCTTTTTATCTTCAACAAGATCCCTGATAAAATGATGTCGAATGTCGATGTGTTTAGTTCTGCTATGTTGAATAGGATTTTTTGAAATATTGATAGCACTTTGATTGTCACAAAACAAAGTCATAACATCCTGTGAAACACAATACTCAGCAAGCATTTGTTTCATCCATAACAACTGAGTGCAACTACTACCAACAACAATATATTCAGCTTCAGCTGTAGATAGAGAGATACAATTTTGTTTCTTACTAAACCAAGAGATTAGATTATTTCCAATGAAAAAACATCCACCAGATGTACTTTTGCGATCAGCAGCACTTCCTAATCAATCAAAATCACAATATCCAACAAGAGTAGAAGTAGTGTCGAAAGAATAGTGAAGACCTAAATTTGATGTTCGAGAGACGTAACGTATAATCCTCTTCACTTGACTCGGATGACTAGTCTTTGGATTTGCTTGATAGCGAGCACACACACCTACAGAATAGGTAATATCAGGACGGCTAGCAGTGAGATATAGTAAACTTCGGATCATACTTCTGTACAAACTTTGATCAGCAGGAGTTCCAGTATCATCTCCAGTAAGCTTGATGTGAGTGGCTGCAGGAGTACGCTTGTGCGAGGATTTCTCAAGACCAAATCTCTTGACAATAACTGTAGTATGCTTACTTTGAGAGATAAAAATTCCATCAGACATCTGCTTAATCTGAAAACCAAGAAATAGATTAAGTTCAACAACCATGCTCATCTCGAATTCATTTTTCATTTGTTTTGAACCATGTTCTGAGACATTCCTCCAAACACGATATCTTCTACATATATTTGAGCAATCATAAGCTGACCATCCTCTTTTTTCACAAATAGAGTTTTATCAACACCTCCGCGAATATATCCTTTCAGGATAAGGAACTCAGTAAGTCTTTCATACCAAGCACGAGGAGCTTGTTTCAATCCATAGAGGTCCTTTCTAAGTTTATACACATGATCCGGAGATTGTGGATCTATAAATCCCTTAGGTTGAGCAACATAAACCTCCTCATTAAGATACCCATTCAAAAAGGCGCTTTTGACATCCATTTGAAAGAGTTTAAAACGGAAATGGCATGAGATTCCGAGAAGAAGACGTATAGCTTCTAGTCTAGCAACAGGGGCAAAGGTTTCATCAAAATCAACACCTTCAACCTGAGTGTATCCTTGCGCAACAAGTCTGGCTTTATTTATGGTAATATTTCCATATTCATTAGACTTGTTTTTGAAAATCCACATTGTTCCAATGATATTAACATGATCAGGTTTAGGAACAAGATCCCAAACAAAATTTCTCTCAAATTGAACTTGTTCTTCTTGCATAGCATTCATCCAGAATTCACCATGAACAGCTTCATTAATATTCCTCGGTTCTATTTTAGAGACAAAACAAATATTTTCAATCATTTCTCGGTAGTTTATAGGATCCTTTCTTCTGGTTTGCATGCGATCATTCACATATCCAATAACACTGTCAATAGGATGATTTTTCTGAATTATCGTAGAAGGTATTAAGTCATGACTGACATCAATAGATGAGTCGGTCTCTGTGGATTCATATGACACATCATCAAGATTATTACTTTCAACAACAATATTCTCTGAAGCATTATCAATATTGGAACTTTCTTGAGGAAGAATGTTAGAGACAAATGGCGTAAAATTCTGACTAACATTTTCCTTTGGTTGACGAATATCTTCTTCTTCATCAAGCATATACATATCAGTAGTATCCTTGGCAACCACATTAACAGACTCCATAATAGCTTTAGATCTCAAGTTGTAAACACGAAAACCAGCGTTGTTTCTGGAATATCTTACAAATATTCCTTTATCACTCTTGGCATCAAATTTTCTTCTGGCCTCTCTGTCAACCAGAATATAGCATGTAGAACCAAAAATGTGAAATTATTTCACATTAGGTTTACGTCCCCTCCAGATCTCAACTGAATGATGGTCGTGCCAAGTCTTATAGTTACTCTGTTATGAATGTGACAAGCAGTATTAAGAGCTTCATCCCAGAACCGTGTAGGAATATTCATTGCCAGAAGCATAACCCTAGCCATCTCTTGAAGAGTTCTATTTTTTCTTTCAACAATACCATTTTGTTGTGGAGTAATTTGAACAGAGAACTCATGAACAATTCCTTCTTCGCTGCAGAAATTTGAAAATCGAGTGTTTTCAAATTCTCTACCATGATCGCTTCTTATCCTTACAATCTTTCCTGTGGAATCTTCCATTGGTCTCAGAAGAAGTCTACATAGTTCTTCAAAAACACCAAAAGTCTCAGCTTTTTCTCTGATAAAATATAGCCACGTATATCTAGAAAAATCATCAACACAGACAAAAACATATCTCTTTCCACCCAGACTTTATGTTTGCATAGGACCCATCAAATCCATATGAGAAGTTCCAAAACACGAGTGTTAGTATATATCTTCACAGGTTATGAGGGCTCTTAACCTGTTTGCCTATCTGACATTCTCCACAAATCTGTCCCTCAAAGACTTTGATGTAAGGAACTTCAGTAACAGCATTTTCAATAATAATTTTACGAAGACTTCTGTAATTCAAATGACCAAGACGCTGATGCCACAGCTTAGCTTCATCCGCTTTTAAAATCATGCAAGATTCAACCCTAGGACTTTTGTAAGATGACCACAAGTAACAGTTGTCTTGTGATCTTTTACCATTCATAAGAATGTCATCCTGAGAAGTCTTAACAATGCACTCATCACGAGTGAAGTTCACAGTGAGATCAGAATCACACAAATGACTAATACTGATGAGATTAGTTGTGATACCTTCAACAAGAAGAGCTTCCTTAAGACACTCAAGACCACGGAAGTTCATAGTTCCGTTTCCAATTATCTTAGCTTTTACTCCATCTCCAAAAGTTACGTAGCAGTTTGAATAAGGCTTTACATCTGTAAGATAGTCCTTAAAACCTGTCACATGCCTTGAACAATCACTCACTGTCAAAATACCAATCATCATAGGTTGATGCACGTAAGGAAGTATAAGCAATATTAGCATGATGATCATCTTTAATTCTCCAAACAAATCTATTGTTCCTGTTTAATTGATTATGAACATGAGAATTAAATTTGACCTGATTGTTCCAATTGATAACAATAAGGTTGTAATGCCCTTTTCTTCCATAGTAATGACAGATCCAAGGAGATCTGGTGACATGAGATTTCACACGTTGTTGAGACAAGTTTATGTTGTTTGTATCTTTTCTCTTCTGTGGAACAAATCTGGTTTGAGAAATAGATACACCATGAGAGTATTCAAGACCAGTCATACTTTTACCAGTCTTCCCTGAGGTCAGAATCTTGTCGAGATCATCTGTTCCAGAGTTCAGCATCCTTACTGATCTAGTCATCTTCAAAAGCTCATTATTCAATCGAGAAACTTCCAGCTTCAACTCAACAATGGTTTCTAAAAGTCTTGTCTTATCATTTGTGAGAGTGAGAATCATATTGTTAAGCTTATTAGAACATCATTCATATCAGTGTCATCAGTATAATGAATAGAAGAATTGTAAGAGCTTACAGTGTGATCAGCTTCATTTTTCCTCCAAATTAGTAATAGTGGATGTGAAAGCAAGAAATTTTTTCCCACTTTCAGAATCACTTTCATCTTCTTCATCTGAAAGAGTAGCATTGTATCCCTTCTTCTGCTTTCTTAAGAAATTAGTACAATCTTTCTGAATATGACCATACCCTTCACATTCATGACATTGAATGCCTTTAGCTTTATATCCAGACAACCTATCACCATTTATGTTGCATCTTTGTGAAGAATTTCCTTTCTGAGTTTGAAATTGTGTCTTATTGTAACGACCTTCTAAGTTGACATTTCTGGGAGTAAGTCTAGCAAATTTTTTCATGACCATGTTATAGTTCTTTGATAATAGAGCAATAGTGTCATAAATATAATCTTCAGACTCAGACGATATATGATCACTAGATTGGTTTAAAGAACTCTTCAAAGCCAATCTCTTGTTCCTTTTCTCCAGACGAGGAATGGAAAGTGCATGTGTAATTAATGAACCAATTAACTCATCAAGCTTCATGGTAGAAAGATCTGGAACTTCTTCAATAGTTGTAACCTTCATTTGAAACCTTGTAAGAAGAGATCTGAGAATTTTGCAAACAAGCTTTTCATCTGACATAGGAAAACCAAGAGCCAAAGATTCATTAGATATATCACGAATTTGAACATTAAATTCAGCAATGGTTTCATCCTCATTCATAGTAAGAGCTTCGAACTGATTAATAAGCATCTGAAGCTTAGAGATGCGAACTTTAGTTGTGCCTTCATGAGCAACTTCAAGAATTTCTCAAGCTTCTTTAGCATTGACGCAAGTTTTAATGATTCGGAAGATGTTCTTATCAACTGCATTATAGATAGCATTAAGAGCTCTGGAATTTCCAAGAGCTTCTTCATCTTCAGCAGCAGTCCAGTCCTTCTCGGATTTTAAAATGCTAGCACCAGTTTCTTCATCAAGAATAACAGGAGGTTTCCACCCATTAAGAACAGCTTTCCAAGTCCTGCTGTCTAAAGCTTTTAAAAACGCACACATCTGAGCTTTCCAATATCCATAATTTGACCCATCCAAATTTGGTGGTTGATTAACAGATGCACCTTCCCTGAAATTGTCCATCTAAACATAATTAAAAACACCAACAGGAAACCACGTTGCGTAAAAAGTGCCTGCTTTGATACCAATTGAATATAAATTGAATATAATATTGAATAAAGAATTTTTGTCAACTATATAGCAGTTTATTTTTTTATTTGTTCATCAACGATAATTAATCCAGGATATACACAGATCTAATCAGAGCCCAGAATATCGCACAATGTTAAAGCCAAACATCACATGATAATCTTGCAACAAATCTTGGCGAATACTGATAGAAGACTTGCCGAATAAAAATATGCCAACACACGTAACATCAAAATATATAAATTCAGTTTCCATCCTCATATTATTTGTTCAAGAGAGAAAAGTGGTGAAATTCAGAAAAGTTTACCTCTTTGTTTGTGTTGGTGTTTAAGTGAACCCAACTTTCTATTTGATTGTGTTTAGCTATGACCATAAATAAAGCAGAAGGTGAAACACTTTATTACGTTGGAATATACTTGCCTCAACCAATTTACTCGCACGGCTATTTTTATGTTGTGCTGTCACGAGCGAAGAAGAATTTTTTTTTTAACAAAGTGTTAATAACTCCATATTCCACACAATATGATACTAGGTGCACGAAAAATATCGTGTTTCATACAACTTCTTGAAGTTGGTGGGATGTTTATAGTTAACTTTAAAAATAAAAAGTGATATAATTATAAATATCCATATGTACAGTGATCTTTATAGGAATCCTCATAAAGTTTATCTCTCCATCTATGTTTGCCCTAACTGATTGACTGATTGTTTACATATATATATATATATATATATATATATATATATATATATATATATATATATCTGATGCCAAGCAATGGCATAAGCAACAAGGCGGCGAAGAGGCATAATAGCGGCGATGATGAGAAGAAGATGTTTATGATAAAGGTGAGCATCGTCGAAAGTGCGGGTCCGATAAAGTTTGCGGTGTAAGCGGTGATCGAAACGGCTCTCCTATCATACGCAAAAGTGAAAAATTTTACGATTATGGGCCCAAGTTCAGATCATTTCCTTCTTTATTGCACCAACGCTGCCATTAATGATACATTCCATTGTCACTATATATATATATATATATATATATAATATTATATCAGTTCGTTCATATAGATATAATTATTACATCAGTTTGTTATATAATATTTTTTCAAAAAATTGAATGGACACCCAACTTTTCATTTCGTCAATCTGTTTGCTTACTCAAACTTTCTTTTAAATTGAATAACCGTTTATGCCTTTTCAAAATATCCAAAAATAACTTCATTTGCTTAATTTACTATGCTCAATCAATTTTCATTTATGGGAGATTGGCGACAAAAGTACTTTAACTTTCAAATTAGACACGCTTAAGTACTTATAATTTTTTTTCACCGGCCAAAATAACTAAATTTTGTTTTGTTTGCACCATCCATACCCGGTCTTAGGTGGATCCCATAAAGTTAAGTTTTTCCACGTCAAATTCCATGTCTACAGTTGATTTAATTTATTTTAATATCATGGAATGGCCACGTTAGATATAAGAAAGTCTTTCTTCCTTCACGCGACCTATTTGTTTAGGGTTGTTAAACTGTTTCAATGTTTCAAAAACCTGATCTTGGTTTCCAAACGATCATTTACAAATTTCAATAATCATACAGAGGAGGTCGATTTTGCGAAACAGTGTGTCCGGTCTAAAATATTTTTCGAGTTCGTTCGATGTTGTGTGGCAGTGGACATGGACGGAGAGGATTTCAGTTTTCTGGAGGAAGAGTTCAGGCAGGATGAAGAACGACAAGAACAACCGGAGGTGGAGACCAATGTCGAAAACACGAGCTGGTGGTCTTTGGTGACTGAAAATTGTCACAATGGAGATGTAGCGGACAACGAATTTGATAGAGTACGGGAAGAGAGTGATCTTCACTCTCTATGCAGCGACGATGAAGAAGTCCAAGCAAGAATATAATCGGCATCCGAATCAAGAAATTTTTTTTCTTCGGATTAGGTATGTAAATTTCCATCAATGGAGCTGCTTAGGCATCAATTGATTGAAGAATTCATAAAAGAGAGTAGAGAGTTCAAGTATGTAGTTAATAACACAATAAGAATCAGAGAGAAATGTAAAGGCAAAGGATGTGATTGGCTATTGTATGCAAAGGTTAATAATTAAGACAACAAAACAATGAGAATTAATAAACTGTCCGATAATCATGATTGTGGAATTGTGTTTGACAATAGGATAGTTACAGCTCCTTGGTTAGCCATACTTCTCCAGAAGTTTTAGACTCAATCCTAACATGGACTATCAGAGTTTTCGAGAGCTTGTTGCTAAGTCAAAACATCCTAGGACAGGTCAACTCAATCGTTGCGTCAATTGTTATGAACCAGCCACAAGAGATCAACATGTCCAAAACCTTAAGCAATTACAGAGGCATGACTCCGTTTTAGTAGTTCTTATAGTATGTTACTATTATTTTGTGTTTGACATGTAACTTGCCTCAATGAACCAGACTACGATAAAGAAGAAAACAGGCAGACCATTGAAGACTAATACTCCCGAGACTCTTCAAAGACGAGCAAGAAAGCAAAAACAAAAGAAGAACAATGATGTTTCAGATTGTGTTTGAAAAGTTGAGAGACAATCAATGTTGAGTTTCAGTGTTGCAGATTGAATATAAGTGTTTTGAGACTAATAGTAAGTTGAGATTGAATTTAAGTGTTTATGTATCTGACTGAATTTTGAGGTTGCAGTTAAGTGAATTGTTGCTATCTTCATCTCAATTTCCTCATCCTCATATTGCCTCATATCCAGTCGGTTAATTCTTCTAATCAAACCAGGTATAACTCATTTCGATCTCTCACACATCTCAGGGTCAATCCACTGAAATGAACTGCAACCTCATTCAGCCTGAAAACGTAAATGACCAAAAATGTTCAAAACAGATCGAGACTACACATGTACAACCCAAACAATACAGAACATATTCAGTAATCTACATAGACACTACTTGAGAAATCCCAGTAACACACAACGTTTTCAGAAAAAATCAATGCCAATATACTCGTTGAAGAAATTGAAAATTCCCATTACCTGTGACAGGTTGCAACATATGAATTTCCTCTCGGGATTTAAATCCGTCCAAGATAATCTGTCCACAAGTGGTTCGCCGCAATAACAAAATCCCTTTGAAATTCTACGACGTTTGCCCGATGAGTGTTGAGATGACATTCCCGAAAGCAATACCAACTTCCGTCTTCACGGATTTGGGGATTCTACGACATACAAAACGATCATTCACATGCATACAAGTTTAGCAATTTTACCTCCGTCTCAAGAAAGCAGTTTTGACTTCGATCTACAGGGATTTGGTCTTAAGGGATTTTAGGGATTTTTTTTCCCAACCTCTCTGTTTAGGGTTTCACTCAAAGAATACGCGAGGTCGCGTGAAAGAAGAAAGGCTTTCTTATATCTGACGTGGCAATTCCATGATATTAAAATAAATTAAATCAATTGTACACATGAAATTTGACGTGGCAAAACGTAACTTTAAGGGATCCACGTAGAACCGGGTATTGATGGTGCAAACAAAATAAAGTTTAGGTATTTTGACCGGTGAAAAAAAAGTATAAGTACTTAAGTGTATCTAATTTGAAAGTTAAGGTACTTTTGCCGCCAATCTCTCTTCATTTATTAATATAAAATCAAAGTATTTATGCCACAAAATATATATATATATATATATTTTTTGGTTGTGTATTTAGTATGTTCTGAAAATTTGAAAATTTATATTTGACAAAATGCTCATGATATTATTTGCTTATTAAATTTACATGATAATTTTTAAAAATATGGAAATTTGTCATCATCTTTAAACAGTGCAGACGACGAAGAACGTAACTAAGTTAAAATGGAGACAATATCCAAACCAATAACTGACTTAACTTCGAAAGACAAAAAATGGACGGTGAAGTTAACATTAATAGAAAAATAAAGCTAAAGTAAAATAGAGACACATGAGCCAGACATCAAAACATGGTCTTGATTAATTATGAGGTTAGTGCTTTTAGAAACTTTTTCTTTTAAGAATCAGTATTATGAGGTGAACAAGTGTTACACATTAAATGTTTTGGTAGGGGAAAAAGATACGGGCGACAATATTCAATCACGAAATTGAGCCTCTTCTAAATGCTCTTGAATTAGGAAAAACGTATAATGTTTCAAACACAATAGTCGAAGAGCATAAACCAGCATCCAAAATCCATGGAACAAACTCGCATTTAACTTTCAGGAAAAATACTATAATTGAAAAACTGGAAGAAGACAACACAACAATGGTGGAACAATTGTACAATCTCACTTCACTCAATTTGTGCAACAATTTCATCGAAAGATCAATTCATTTGATTATGTTATTTACTATACTCTTCAAACATTAATAAATTTATAAGTTCAAAATATAGTCTTATTCCGACTTTTTCTTATGTTATTCCTTGAAATATTTTAAAGATGTTCTACGAGTCGTTATACTCGTCTCAAAACAAGAACTGTAAAAAAAACATAGATTTCTATCAATTAACTTGAATTGATGACAAGTTAGTTATAAACTAGAAATTTCATTGTTATTCCTTATTCATTATATATCATAACACTTTTATATATAACTTTCGTTTTTGAAGTAATTAAATTAGCTTTGTGAAATAATTTTGCAACAAATGAAGCAAGTGTTATATCAGGCGTGAAGAAGACAAGGCCGATTATTTCAAGAATTAATTTGAAAACCAAAAACTATCAAGGTAATTTTTTTATCTCCTTACAAATAGCATCTCGTGATTAATTGCATTGTACTTGAAACTCATATTTTTTCTAGGAAATGTCGTCTTATACACTAAATGGTCGAGCACAATTTTCATCAACCCTAAACTTAATGTAGCCAAAAAACTTTCTTTATGGTATACGTCTACGTCTCGTTAAATTAATTACAATTGCAAATTTTTAAGTTTATCGAAAACACTAACATTTTTAATATGATTAAGAATATGGAGTATACAACAACTATTAAAAATGGGCAAAGTAACATAAGAAGAACCCGACAATGCAACAGCTTCCACCTTTCAAAGTACAGGATTTACTTCAACTCAAAAATTTCATAAATATCAAGATGAAAGTATGAATACTTATTTTGAAATTAATTTTTATTTTAAATATGTCTAAATGATTAAATGTGATTAAGTTAAAAAAAATTGGGAATTGATGAGTTAAAGCGACAACATCACCAACGAATTATGAGCAATGTTTCTGTACCAAAGCATGTTCAAAATGCAAGAGGGGAACAATCTATCCCAGCAATTAACGCTTCGCAAGCCAAAGTTGTGAAAAAAAAAAATCAAAGTTGTGTCATGGTATGTACTGTCGTTTTTAATTTTTCAACGAAGAAAAGTTAATCGTAAACAATAACTTTTTCATCTGAGTTTTTTTACTCTATAGGCTACGCGTAGAATTTATTTTGACAAATGGTTTCAAAAAAGTGAAAAGTACGTGTTTCGGTTATACTGTTGAAAAATCTTCTCCTGCAGCTTACTTAAATATTTAAAAATTTAAGAGATTTATCATTGTGAAAAATTTTCTACAACATGGTTCACAAAAATCTCTATTGATTTGAAACCACTATTCAAAGCCAAAGCAGCAATTACAAAAGCGTTTTACGTTCAAGACACAAAAATTCTAAATTCAAGTGCAACACAGCACCAATTCACAGTTACGCAAGTTTACAGTTTCACCAACTTAAATTCAGCGAGGACAAAGTACTAGAAAATAATGATGATAACATCTCCCATAAAGTATCCTCCTCCAACAAAAAAACCAACTTGATTAAATTCTTTCTTATTTTATTTTATACCAAGATTTTGCACTTTCACTTCTTTCTTAATTAATTTTTAGTTATGTGATGTTTGATATGTTATGAGAAACATGAGTTTTGATTATTCATATAATTTTTTGAAAATTTATTATTTACATCTATATATTATTGTATAGTGAATAATGTGTTATTACTTTCAAACTAAATTTCGAGTTCTAATTATATTTAATCTTTATTATTATTGTAGTATATAAAAAACATAGTAATTGTCAAAAATTATATAAATTATATTTGCTAAAAAAAATTATAATAAGCACGTGCGTAGCATGTGTTACTAACTAGTATATATATAGAGAGAGAAAAATAAAAGAATATAAATATCATATGATCGTGCA